>JAYKTE010376265.1:0-10790 GCA_036873565.1 Xipholeptos notoides
TATATTGAAAGGTTTATAAAAACAGATATATATTGAAAGGTTTATAGAAACAGATATATATTGAAAGGTTTATAAAAACAGATATATATTGAAAGGTTTATAGAAACAGATATATATTGAAAGGTTTATAAAAACAGATATATATTGAAAGGTTTATAGAAACAGATATATATTGAAAGGTTTATAAAATCAGCTAAAGAAAATTCTATTTCATTCAATAGCAAATAGGATATTTTTTAAATTCAATTAAACTTTTACAAAAAACATAAAATGATCCCCAGATTAAAACAGTTAAACATTTAACCTTTTTCACTGAATGAAATCTTGCATCAAGAGTTGGCTAAGAGTGGGGGGAGGTTTAATAAGCAGAAGATGCACAAGCTAATCCTTAACAGACACATCAATTTGATTGAACGCCAAAGGGAATCAATATTAACACTTAGATAGCTACCTATATAAACATGGTCTGACAAAAATAGATTAACTTTAACTTATAGAAAAGATTAACAGTGTGATCAAAAGCTGGCAAGTTTTAACAAGTAATATGAAAGCTAAAAACATTCAAAGTAAGATAAGTAAACAATTTTGAGTTATAAACTTTATGCAGTTAAAGATCACCGCCAATATTCTATCATATTATTTAACGTTTAACCAGGAAAGAATTTACTTCTAGCAAAATACAATGCATTCATTTTATGTTTTTTCTTGGTCTTTAATAGAAAATTAAAAACCACTGATTCTAAAAGGGTTTAAACCAGTAACAGATAATCCAATATTAAATTGAATCAATGCTAACACTTTGCATTAAAAAGAAAATAAAAAAATGTTTATTTCGCAGTACAAAAAGAAATAGAATCTGTTGTTCTTCTTAAATACCAACTTCTATCAAAATCAATGGCTAAAATCCACTAAAAGTGTTTTATTTTATACTAGATGCCCCGAACCGGCGTTGCCCAGGTAGACAATGTCTGATTATAAAGTGCTCTTCTAGCTTTTCTTGCAAAATCTAGTTCACTACATAGTTAATATCTAAAACTGGGTTTCATTATATTACTATATAGATAGTATCAGTAAAAATGCTCTACATGTAAAATTTTACCAAAATTTTTTAATAAAATCAAATAAGAGAGGCTACTGCAGTCTAAGACATTAAGAGTGAGAAAGAGAGAGAGAGAGAAGAGATAAAAGAAGCAGCAATGATAAAAACAGTTGCCATCTCTGCAAATAAGTTATGTACAAAAATACCTTTTTCAAAATTCATAAAAAAGGGAATCAAGAGAGAAATCTAATGGACATGAAGTCAGTGTCCAATTTCCAATGAAAGTATCATGTAAAAAAATTTTTTAGACAAACATTATTTTTGTCTAATTCGTACAAAAATGTAGTCATAAAGTGGGGGATCAATTTACTACAATCATACAAGAGAAAACTGAACCACCATTTAATGGCCATGTCAAAATGATTTTTTGGGACTCTGAAACGACAGGGCCAATTTTCTTGAAATTTTCACACAGTTGTATTTTACTTCATGTGTATGGAACTGGAACTGTTCTTGCTGTCTGTCTATTTTGAAATATGCCCGATAAATATCGATGATCAAAAAATCGAAAAAAAACAGCTTCTAAAAGGAATGGTCCAATTTAAAACAAATTTTATAAACTCTTAAAATCTACCATTGAATGAATTGTTCAAAAGTCTCATGACTAGAGACTGGCGAAATACTTTGCCAATTTTTGGTCCAGAGACTTGAAATTTGATATATGGAATATAGGGAAATGACGAAAAAATTAAATTCGGCTTTCAGACAGAAAAATAGCTGCTAAGGTGGCAAACGCGCTCCCAGTCAAGACTGGGAAATATTGCTAGTAAAATATAAAAATCATTTGACAACCATGAAAAACAGTTGTTAGTGTCAATGGTGAACAAAAAACTTGTTTTACAATGAGTTACAAGCAACCAAAGCACATGATTTAAATTCCTACTGAAAGAATAAAAAGTTGAAAAATTGCCAAATCTTAAAACAGAACTAAAAACCAACTTAAAGTGACTCTTGATATAATACTTTGATGGAAAGATATAGCTACTTGGTCAAGCATCAACCCAAGTTAGGCCAGTTTTACGTGCTCATTATATTCCTGGGCTTTTTGTAATAAGTGTTACCCTTCACCTAGATGAGCTACTCTCATTGAGTTGACAGGTTCCATCCATCTGGGTTTTTTTAATCAGCATTATCCTTACACTTAGATGAGTTAATCTCCCAAGTTAACGAATCTCATCTGCCTAAGACACCTGAAAGTGATTGTAATAGTTTTTACTGGGATTTGAACTCGTATGATATGATTCCAGAGTTCACGCTTTTACCACAGCTCCACCCTTGCTCTCTATATATTATATTTTGATAGGAGATGATCTTCTAAGAAGAGTTCAGTTTTTACTGAAATGATCCACTTTTGACAAGAGTACATTGACATCTAGGGGAAGAAGGAGCGGGAGTTTTCAAACCAGTTGAATGAAACTATTTCTTCTACATTGCAATCATTTTATTATACTTTGTGAACAAGCAGAACAACATTTTTGGTCCATTTAGGTACAATTTTTAGAACAGGGTCAAGCAAGCACTGCTACTGATACATTGTTTTTAAAGAAAATGTTGTAATGCCAAATTCCAGCAGATGGCTTTTATTCAGTGCAAAGCCACAATTGCAAGCTGATATCTTTTATTATGTTGTATCAGTCAAGGGACGTGGCTCGTTTCAAAAAGTGTGGTCTGGCTTAATAGACTACTACTACTACACAATAACAACGAAATAAATATTAAATAAATAAAGCCTTGTCAATTATTGCCAAACGTTGGAAATTTTCTATTTTATAAAACAATTTGTTCTAATAAACCAAAAATTCATTTTTCATTATGAAGGTAATATTTACTATTTAAGTAAAAAAAAAAAAAATAAATAAATGAAATTCACTAGTGAAATTATCAAATTATTGTAATTAAGGAAATCTAAAATAAATGATAATTACAATAATTATACAAATCATATAAATTACAAACCATATCTCATTTGCAATAATTATAGAATTTGCCAGATTTCACAATAATAAGAGCAAAATTTTCTTTTTTTTTTTCAGCAATTAGAAAAAAAAATCAAAATGAATTGCAAAACTAGAGAAAGTCAAATCTAAACAGGTTTTTAATTTAGATCCAATTTTTTGCCCTGGGAAGAGTTTATCAAAAATGTAATAAAATAAAACTATTAATTCCCAAGTTGGAAGAGATCAAAGGCTCTACAAGAATATTAGATATAAGTATAAATTGATAGCATTCTCTAAACATGAAAGATAAAATGAGCATAGAAATGTATCAAAACAAAGAAACAAAATATTTCTACGAACTCATAATAATTAAATTGGAAACTTTTGATAATTGACGATCCAGTCATTTTTTTTATATCAAAAATTAAATTTCTATTTTATTTCCAAAAAAAAAATTGAGTGTTTCTTAAGAAACAAAGAAAAGATTAAATATTCTTGAAAGAAAATCAAATTCAATTCATTGTAATCTACTTCCAGTGAAAATATTGAAATTTACATTTCCATAACTCAGTGGCATAGCAACTTATTTTGCCGCCCAGGGCAATCGTAAGACTTTACCACCCCCCCACCCCGTTGATAATCCATTGACCTTCAAAATTAAAAAAAAAAACGCAAAATATTTATTTTCATGGAACTACAATCAAAGATCTAATTGTAAACTGCTGCTATTAGTCCTAGACGTCTATTCTAATACAGTATTTGTATGCATATACAGTTTTCATCAAAGAAAACCAAAGATTTTTCAAAACAAAATAAACGTATAATTCAAATGATTAAAAAATTTCTTAAATTAATTGGCTTTTTTTAATTGTTATTTTTTTCTATTTTCTATTTTTACCCCTTCTAAATGTCGCCCCCTTGCATGTGTTGCCTGGGGCGGACCACATATGCCCAACCCCCATTGCTACACCACTGCCATAACTGAGCCCGGATGACTTTTTGTTTTTATCTTCCTTGAAATAAATATCAGAAAAAAAGCGTATGTAAGAAAGCATTGTAGAATAATGAACGAAGCAATATACAATTGGTCATTCTTTTTGTTTTTTCTTTAATTTATAATCTAAATTGCAATTTCCCTGCATTCAGTTCCGGAAAGATCTTTGTAAATGTTTCTTTGACATAACAGATCATCTTGGCTTTTTTTCTATTCAAAATTTTATTGTTTTCAAATCGTTCAATCATTTTCTAGAATGTCAAGAGTTAAGGCTAATTACACACACAAATTTCTTTCTTTTTTTTAACGATCATCACAGAATGATTTTTCTGCTTGATAATACAACTGCCAACAAGTCTGTCACTGCCTGTTGGTAATTAGGAAGAGGGTGATAAGAAAATAATTATTGTAATTGAAATAAATCAAGCAAAAAATCTACAAAAATGATTAAAAAATATTTTTACTCCACAAATGTTATTTCATAGAATCCCATTCTTTGAAATAATCTTGGTTCCATTTTTAAAAATAAGTGATCATAATTACATACGGCAAACTAAAAGTAATCCTTTTCACCCCAACCTCCCCCCCCAAAAAAAAAAATAATAATAATCCTCATTGTGAATTCTGTTTTCCAGAAAAATCTGAAATATTTTAAACAAAAACTTTTGAAACCCATTGACTTTAAACACCATAAAAATATTATTTAAGGAAATGATTTTTAAAAACTTAGATTCATAAAAATGTCCTCCAAGATCACACAAACATACATACACACACATATGTATGCATGATCTTTGAGGATATTTTTAAGTATCTTCATTTTTTTAAATCAATTCCCTATATATATATATATATATATATAAACACACACACACACATGCTTACATTTATTATGTGAATATATTAAGCATGGACATGAAGTCAATAGGCTTTGGTAAGTATCAATTTTGAATCTTTGTGATGATCAGACAAACCAAAATGGATGTGCTTTAATCAGCATTCTATGCTAATAACATTATGGCAACCACTTAATAATTTTTCTTTGGTTAAGATCCATTCAATAAAGACTTTTATTTCAGTTGAGTTTTTTTATATTCAATTGATGATGATGTTTGGTTTCTATCAATTGATTAATTTATTCATATTGTATGTGGCTTTACTTCAGGGCAGGTTTTTATATTTTGGAAGATCAGATCTTAAGCCCTTTTTTTTAAGTCACTTTATGTGAAATCTTCCCAGTTTCATTCTTTATTTAATTGTTTATTTAGATATTTATTTATCTATTGATTAATTCATCTCTATATCCACTCATTGATTATTATGCTTTATAGCAGTTTGGAGGTTGCAGGGTTATGAAGTATTTTTTTTAACTTATCAACCTCTATGGTTGGACCTCTTTAAGGTCAGTTAAGTTTTGAATTGGAATTTTTCTTAATTCAGATCTTCTTAAATATTTTTAGTTCTTTCAGGAATTTAAAGATAATGAAGTATTTTTGAAAATGTTTCATTATTTTTATTTTTATGTTATTTTATAAAGGATTTCAAAATCTTTGTTCTCATTAATCTTTTGCCTAATTGTTTCTTATTTGTTGCTTTCCTTATTTCCAGATTACATCCATCCATTTTTTATTCTTATTCCTGCTTTCAAAATGGGGTTCGCTTACTTAGCTTCTCTTTTGAAATGCATAACAAATGGGTTGAAGCCGATTAACATGGAATCATGGCATTATTGCCATAGTTCAACTAAATTTTACATACCATGGAGATCTTGGTTAGCATATGTCTATTTGTTGGATGGTTGGTTTATTTGATTTTCCTTTACTAAGTTTTGGAGAAGGGCCACGGTGCAATAGATAAACTCTCAAATTTTGAAATCAGAATACATGAGTTCAAATCCAAGTGGTTCCTTACATTCACATTTAGGTTAATACCCTTAGAAAAGATATGCACTTCCTTATTCTATCCAGACATGCATTAGATAGTGTCACTTGTGTTATTCAAAGAACATGCGTAAGAATGAAAGACATTTACAGGAGATAATTATTCCTGTCATTAAATGACTATAAAAACCAAATACCAAACATATAACAACAACACAAGGAGTGGAATAGATAACAGGAATGAAGTCAAAAGTATTTTTGATGTCCAACTATTGGCTCAAGACAAAAGAAGTATACATACCTATATCTGCAGTTGGAAGCATATTACCAGATTTCTTAACATCATCAAACCTTAGATTTAACTGAGGTAACCTTAAGAGAAAAGAAAAGAAAAAAAAATAATATAAAACCGAATCATTAAAAATTCCAATGTATGAATAATAAAAAATGAAATTAAAATTTCTTGAATTTGGGAAATAAAGTCATTTGCAAAGTTCTCTTTTTATTTTTTCCAGCATACACATAACAGATTTGGGACAAAACAATATAAGTAAAACATTAAGTTTACATAGATTGAAAAAAAAGAAAAAATCCTAGTTAAATCTAGAGAATTTCAAAAGCCAAAAGTTCATCATATAAAATCCATATAATTAATTTTTAGAAAAAAAATTTTTTACAATTTTCAAATGCCTTTTTACAAAAACAGATAAAAAATTAAAACCAAGCTTTTTTTCTATTATATAAAAATATTAAAAAAAAGGTTAGAACCTTTAAAACTGAAAGCTGTTAGTTTACTATTCTGTTTTCATTTTACAAACCAAATAAGGATTTGTATCAATTATATTTCAACCATTAACCCAGCATGGATCCAACAAATTGATTTTTTAAGGAAAGATAAGATAATCAAATCTAACTTGAGGTGTGATCTAAAAACAAAATGAATGCAGTTAAAATTTGGTAATTTTAAGAAATTAAAGAACTGAAGAATTCTTGAAAGAACGGGGGGAATCAGGAACTTTGATAATTCTTGATAAAATTTTATAACAAAAGAAACAAAAAAGCTGAAAACTGAAGAGGGATTTAGAGTAGATAAGTTTTGTTTTTGTTTTTTTTAGAAGGGAAGATTTTCTGAGAGGTAATACCTTAATGTAGTTACTAATGCAGATTCCAAATATTAAGTACCAATAAAAATGTGTCCAAATATTGCAGCAAAGTTTATAAGGCCTAAGATGTAAAAAAATTCTTCAAATTTATTTTTGGTGTCGAAGTAAAAGAATCGCTTTTTTTGATAGATCAGTGATTGAGCAGAATGTTGTCAAGAAAACGGAATGATTAACACTATGACTAAGAACTGATTGAAAGAAGTCCCAAGTCTAAGGCAGATGGTAAGTAGTTTTGGTTAAGAACACCTTGAACAATAGAGCATGACCTCACAGAGATAATCTCACAATACAAAGACGTTTAATTGTCAGGAAAGAAGTAAATGAGAAAAGCAATTCAATTAAGCTATTAACAAACCTGAAGCGCATCAGGTGCTTTTACATAACAAATGAAAATCAACAAATAAATCTATGAAAATAATTAAAAGAATGAATAAATAAAAAATGCAATAAGAATAAAATTTTAATTTTGAATGGATATGTGAGACTAAATACTTATTAGTAGACTAGGATTTAGGTTTTATTTTGATTGTACTAAATAAACAAAATAATTCTATAATGGTTTGGTTTTTATTCACATACACAGTAGAGTAGAGCAGCACATACAAATAGATTCTGCTTCACAGGTCAAATTACAGCTTTAGAATTCATCTAACATAACAACAATGTAAAAACAACCAACAAATATCTTTTAACTTTTTTTTCTTTAAACAAAAAAATAATATAAACTGATTTGAAAAGAAAGGAAAAATTAACTAATAATAATAATAACAATAATGAATATATAAACAAGAATGACAATAAACCAAGGTCTACTAATAAATATGGCAAGACATGCCATTTTTTGCACCGTTTTCCTAACAGGCTTATACTACCTATTTTTATTATTGTCTATTTATGTCTATATCATCAGAAAATATCAAAAATGTGTAAAAATACACAAATAAATTTTTCTTTTCCAAAACATTAACGACTAAATAAGATATTTTAGTCAAATAAACAATTACTCTTTTTTTTTAAATCATACAGTAATACAAAAACACAAGTAAAAGGAACTTAACATTTTCTCTTTAAAATTAATTTTCTTTGGACCTTTGTTTTTTATAAAAACATGAGCAGATTAATCCTGCGTTTCCCGGGTGCTGGATTAACAATTAATTCCAAATTTTGTTGGCCAAATTTTTTCCTCTAAAAACTGAATAAAAAGCTTTATGTATATTTAAATATTGTAAATCTTAAATTTCAAGTGTTTCGACCCAAAAGTTTGGAAGAGACCGCAATCGCCAAATATTTTTCTAATTTGACCCATATTTTGCCCCATTAGAATTTATTTTTTCGGGATAAAACCAAAATATAAAGTTTGATACAGGTCCAAGGAACCCATATACAAAAAATCATGTATTTCTAACCAAAAATGGAGAGGGAGTTTGGTAAGATTGTAAAAGGTCAAATTGTTGACCTTTGACCCCTGTGCAGCCAAATTTTCTCCCCAAAACAGATTATAAAGGTTGCCACATGAGTGAATACCATTAATATTAAATTTCAAGTCTTTTGACAGAAAAAAGGCTGAGTAATTAGGTAGAGACTTGTTAGTCTATAGGCAATGTCCAATTATAAAGCATTCTTCTAGCTTTTCTTGCAAAGGCAACATAATGTAGTTCACTAAATGGATAATATTTAACTGGTTTTCGATATATTGATAGTAAGTATCAATGGTTTTACCAAAATTTTTTTTAAATAAAATTGAATAAGAGAGATTCCTGCAATCTAAGACAGAGAGAAAAAAGAGGGAAGGAGAGTGAGAGAGAGAGAAAGAGTGAGAGAAAGAAAGAGAGACTATTGCAGACTGTTGTGGGTTTTTTGTTGCAATGATGATGCCCACTGATTCCCTTTGAAATTTTTATTTTATTTTCTATGGCCTAAAAAAACGTCTTTAAACAATCAACAACAATTGATTTAACTAATTGTAAAGTTTAACCAAATATATGGCATCTGATTCGACCGATAATATTAAACCCTGCGACAAAATAGAACTGTTAAGAGATTAAAAATACTTCTTAAAAATAAATATATACATAAAGATATAAATGCGCTCTAAATTTTCTTATAAGTTTTTATTTTGCATTAACTGGAAAGAAGTTAAAATCTTTAAAAATTATATGTACTGTGTATATTTTTAAAATATTTATTAATCTTTTAATAAGTGGGATATTATCGTATAACTTTAAAAATAATGATGATGTATTTATTTAGAAAATAAAAAAAAACGTTTGAATTTTGTTTTCTTATGTTGCAGAATGTTTTTAATGAAGGCATGTTTTTTACCATTCACCGATAAAACATCTAATCGCTATAATTTTCCAACTTTAAAGTCATTACCTCAAACAAAACTAGTGATTTGGAAAAGAATATTTGGAGTCAGTATTTATTATGTTAAATTCCAACTATCATCCTCCCCATTCAGACATGGTTCCAAAATCGACCTGCCGTAATGCCACATTAGTTGTAATTATACAAAATTTCTACACATGAAGTTTTGGATAAACTCACAAAATAGAAAAAAACTGTAGGCCTGTCCAGTTTACCAAATAAAATCATTCCAAAAAGAACCCTCAAATAAATGCAGGACTTTAAAAAAATTTCCTTTTTTATCAAGATGGTGCAAGTTCCTTGGGTGGGTAAATATGCACATATGACAAGAACTCAAAAACAAATTATTTATAACTTACTTTCCAGGAGGCAACTCCTTCTTAGCCAAGTCACTACGTACTCGCTCGCCAACATGGCGGTAAATCTCCACTAAAGTATTCATGGCAGCATCACGGACCTAGAAATAAAGAAATTTGTCATTAAAATAAACAAAAAAGTTTGTTTTTCTTTGTTAAATGAAATATATATATATATATATATATACATATATATATATATATATATATATGTAAATAAATATGTACATGAGTACTTTATTTCATTTAATTATGGAAGCTGGTGAAGTACACGATTTCACTAAAAATGTTTTTCTTGTTAATTTAAAAAAATTAATGTGAAATTATAAAGACACTTAGGAAATGTTGGGCACACCAGCTACCTGTAAATAGATTATTTACAAGAGAGCAAAGAAATGTATGAACAATTAAGTAAGATAACAAAATGTAGCCATTCTGTTACAAATCAGGTTCTTTTACATATTTATTATAAAGTGAAAGCTGGATTTTTTTTCTAATTTTTGAACTCCTAATTTATTTACTCAAAATAAAACTGAAAGAATATCAATAGACAATGGAGTCATGAAATGTTTTGAATAATAAACCAAGAAAATAAATGAAATCCAGTGTAAACAAAGCAAAATAATATTTCAAATAAATACTTACTTGGGCATTTTGATCTTCTAATAATTTAATTATAGATGGGACAGCTTTATTCAGTTGAAGACTACGAGCTCCATAGCTAAAATAAAACAAGATTTTAACAAGTCTATAAAAATCGATTTACACAACTCATCAGACAACACTAATTAAAAACCATTTAATTAAATGACTGTAAATGGTGTAAATTATACATGATTAAATAAATTTATCAAACTTTTACAAAAATAAAAATTAAAATACTTTCAATTACAAATTAAACTTTTACTCATAATTTGTTTCCTTGTTCACTTATCAAAAAACTGTTTCAACAGTTTATTAATCATGCAACATAAAAGCTACACCCAAATTTTGA
>JAYKTE010376376.1:0-10788 GCA_036873565.1 Xipholeptos notoides
GTAAAATTTTACCAAAATGTTTTTAAAAAAATCAAATAAGAGGCTTCTACTGCAGTCACAGTCAATAAGAGAGAAAAAGAGTGAGAAAAAGAGAGAGAGAGAGGAGATAAAGAAAAAGAGAGATAAAAGAAACAGCAATAAAAATTTAAATGCGGCAAGCAAACAAGTTCGATAGAGTTTTAGTATTATAGAGATATTTACTGAAATATTGAATTTTTTGTAATCTGCAATAAAGCGATGGACACAGTTTAGTTAAGGTCTTCCGAAAATTAAACAAACAAAACAATAATTTTGCTATCTGTTAAATAAATACAATAAGTCAATTTTCAATTTTTTTTTTTTTTAAATTTACATTTTATCAAAATATTTAGTGAATGAAGCAATTGGACATTTCTTTTGGAACTTTGCACAATAAAAAGCAGAAAAAAATATGATTAAAAAAAAAAAGGCAAAAACTTGAAAAAAAAAGAAAGAAAAGAAATGAAGGTTTTAATTTAACTTCATACACAAAGTATTTTTCCCGTGATCGGAAAATATTTTTAGTCTAATCTAGTGTTGGGACGATTCCTAAATTTTGTCCGATTTCGATACCACTTCCGATTACAGGAAAATGTTCATTAACGATTCCGATTAATGATTAACTTAAAAATTCAAGAGAATCGTAATAAAAAAATCGTAAATCTAAGATATTAATTTAACAATGCGATTCCGATTCCCGCCAAAATATACGATTAACGATTCTGATTCCGATTCCAAGGAAGCGTCCAATCACTAGACTAATCGTTTATTTTTGTCAACTATCTTAATAGGGGGTGGGGGATATAAAGTTAGAAAAACTCTAGTAATTTTTGTTTTAACTGCAAAAGAATACATTTTAGATTAGATATGAAAAATAAATTAAGACATTGGACGAAAAAAAAAAAAAAAATTTTGGACTGGTGGTGGTGGACTACTACAATACGCACACACCCGTATAACATTTTTTTTCTCTTCATCTTTTTTCAATTTTTTCAGCGAATTATTATCGGTTGGACATTAATCTATGACATTATCTAAAAAAAAAAAACAATTAGGGGAAAAAAAAAAATCATCATTTAGATATTTTTAAGGGATGCTCCCTTCTCCCCCGTTTTACATACAAAGTAAATCTATCTTCCATATTGAAAATACGAAAAGAAATAGTTTCCAAAAATTAGAAAAAAGTATATTTCTTATTTTGCTGTAAAATATTAAATCAAAAGATGTAATAATTGTTTTTCATTAATTTCCAACAAATTTTGGAAACCTCTCCTCCCCCCAAAAAATCGGAATCTGGAATTGTACTTGGTATCAGAATCGTTAATCAACATTTTCTTGGAATCGGATTTGGTAAAAATTTAGGAATCGTCCCAACATTTTGTGAATAGTTATGTCCCCTGAAACGTGCCTATTTAATAGTGAAACAGTTATTCGTGTCTTATCACTTTGCACTTTAAAGATGGATTGATTGATGCAAATTGTTGAATAGCAAGCAAAGAGAAACTGTGTGACAATGTTAATAAAATCTGTTTGATGACTAATCTATTGATTAGGTGCTACCAGAGGGGAATGAGTTTTGGGGGAGGGGGATGTGTTGTTCAGGAAAAAGGAATCTTTTGTTAGGGGAAGAGAACATGTTAGGAGTGGGGAATGTGTTTTTAAGAAAATCAATTCATTGAAAAAATATAATTTTCAAGGTTCAAGGCATTTTAAAACCAAATTTGCTGCTTGATTTTGTTTTTTCTTGATTTTGCTTAGATACAATAACTACATTTTTACTAATGAAAATACTTGAAAAAAATAGTTTTTGATATGCTGTTAAATCGTTTTATCAATACATTTAGAATATTTTGTTTTATTTATAGATCATATCAGACCAGCTTGGCAATTGTAAAACAGGAATTCAAATGCCAGGCATTCCTCTACATTCATATTTGAGCTACCATTGGAAAAGTTATTAATCTCTTTAATCCGGTTATGGGTTGAATAATGTAACTAGTGTTATTCTAAGAACATATTGATGAAAACAATGATGAAAAAGGTTTGTCATTGATCAGAACCATCCAACACAAATGAATGGAAGAAATTAATTTTTTTGTTGGTTTTAGAAGTTTAGAAAAATCACTGTATATAAATTTTTTGTTTGTATCTCTCTTCTCTGTCTTAATAGATTGTTTGTTTTAATCTCAGAAACCTATCACCTGTCATTGTAAAGTTTGGTTTCTATAGAAATTCTATTGTTTTTCAGGATCTCTTAAATTTTGATGATCCCCTTAATGTGGAAGCTGCCGAACACTACGCACACGATAAGGTAGTATTGGAGAATAAATTTATTTTTATATCTTGAAGCTTTTTAAATAATTATTTTATTTTGAATGATTTCTAATTGTTTAATTGTTAATGTCCTGTGTTTTCTCATTTGGATTTAGAATTAAAAATGCCGACAATCATGGAAATTATTTACATTGCAAACAGCATTTTCTACTGAAATTTTAGTCTGCTTGAAAGTTGTTTTAATTATTACCAAAAAATGGTTTTAATGACTTTTGAAAAAATAAGTTTTTAAATAAACTTAAAATGAAACCATACAAATCTTAACTAGTATGAACCATGTGGTAAATATAATGTTAAGACATTTAGAATGGTAAAAGAAAGCATAGATTAAAAAAGAAATAGATAAAAACCATCAGAAATAGCACAACAAAATGCTACAACAAAAAATCCATAAAGTACAATATAGAATTAAGATTATCGTATGAAAATGCATTTTACCAAAAAAAGCTGCATCTGAACAAATAACTGGTACAAATAATTTATAAAAGAATGGACACAACAAAGCGGGGAAGTCCACTTGGTACAGTCAGACTTCAGAATCGTAATATGCGAGTTTAAATCCCAGTTGTTCCATTTGCGTTCATAATTGGACTAATACCCTTGGGAAAGTTATGAATCTCTACATTCCCTTCAGTTATGGTTTAAATAGTGCACTCCATGTTATTAAAAAAAACTATGTATGGACAAAGAACATAAAAAAATGATTGTTTGCATTAAATGACTTAAAAAGGCTGATATGCTTTAAAACAAACAAACACAACAAAATTTTGGAAAAAAAACAGGTTTTACCTTTGGAGTATTGAGTAATGGTGCTTGCATTTTTGTAATTAGGAATAATTAAAAAAAACTGTTTTAAGTGAGTAAAGAATATCAGGGTTTTTATTTTAAAAATGAATAATTTGAATTAACAATTATTAAGAACTATTCATACTTTTTACTTATAAAATCATAAAACTGATGAAAATAGAATTCAGTTTGATTTTTTATGTTTATATTGAAGACTTGTATTGTTTCTTTTTTGTTCTCCTTTTCAGGAATCTTTTAAATGCAAAGTCCAAAGCTACATAGAACTCTATGCAACCAAGAGGTAGCAGGCCAAAGAAGCAGATGCAACAGCAGTAGCCGCAGCAAAAGAAATTTCTCCATCTTTATTTTTTATTTTTTTAAATCTTTTATTGCTCTTTTTCTACAACCCTTCACCATTTGATAGACTGATGAAAAGTACAAACAAATTAAAATACCTTCATATATGAAATTTTTACCTATTTTAAAGGAAAATGAAACTACTTTAAAAAAGATTTAAGACATTAACAGCTTTTAAAACCCAAATTTCCATTTTTTTTAATTCTTGTTAAAAAATATTAATGCTTGAGAAACAAGAAACTTTTATTTTGAAGGATTTGATGAATTATTTTAATGAGACCCAATCTTTATTTATTTTGTCTGGTCTTAGTATTCATGTTTTTATTTAAAAATTATTATATTTTAAACAGGAAAAAAAAATAATCAGATCCAATTAATCCTTATCATTCATACAAAAAAATCTATATATTTTCATTGATCAATGTCAAATTGAATGCGGTCCATAAAAATGACCTGTAGATATTAAATGTTTATATTTTCTCTAGTTTTTTGTTTCTGAACTAAAACTATATCATTTATAGTTTGGGGGGCTACTGTTCTCAACTTCTTTCTTTTTTATTTATTCATTGATTTTTTTTTTCAATTTTCAAAATAATCAACATTTCTGTATTGTACAGTCCAAAACTTATAAATATTATGAATTACCAAACCTCATTTTCAGAAATTTAGGAAGATGATATCTACATTCAAACATGTATTGATGAAAATATATTGCCTAAATATAGATTTTATGTATGTATTATGTTTATTAATTTTTTGTAGGTTAATTTACAAAATAATTTTTATAATTATTTAACAAAACGAATTTAATTTTTTTCTGTGACATTTTTTTTTAATTGATATCATTTTAAAAGAGAAGAAAATGCTCAAGTATAAAAATGATAGAAAAAAATGATTCAAAGTTTGATGAAAACTAAATTTGTTTTCTTTGTTTAAATTTTTTTACAATTTTGCTTTTAACTTTTTAGTTTTCTCTCTTTTTTTCAGTTTTTAATGAAATTTCTTTTCACTAAATTATCATTAAATGACCTAAAAAAGGTTGATATTCCGTAAAATAAAACAATCACTGCTCACCAATAGAAACAAACAGGTTATCATGACATACACTTAATAGATCAGATTTTGTATTCATTACAGGTTTCTAACTATTGTTGACTTTTTTTAATACAAAACATACATACATACATACATACATACAAACAGACAGACATTAATATTCCCTTCTGTCAACAATGCAAATACTACATATAACTGCATTTCAGACAGAATATTTCTATCATATAGTGTAACCCAAGTTTATCATAGAAGAATCCACATTTGAAGGAAGAATCCATTCACTAAATTGGGATTTGTTTTGATAAAAATGTGCAATATTTCTTTATTTCAATAGATATTCCAATAGATAAATATAATTTGAAGAAAGACTCTATTCACTTATTAAATAGGAAATTGCTCTTTTAAAAATAATGTAGAAGTACGATAATTATATTTAAGAATAGTAAATTAAAACATTTTCACATACAAAAGAGAAGACTGGTGAAGGAAAAAAATTCTTGTAACCTATTAATTTAAAATAGTCACTGACTCAAGTACTGACTAGGCATGACATTGCTTAACTTCATTGATATGACAATCATGTTGACATAACCAAAAATTTTTAAACACAAATTCATTTCAATTTGTAATACTTGAAGGAGCCTGGAGAATATTAATTGAAACATTGTTTACAATTTAAAAGTTCAATAGTATTTTTCTTTTTTTAAGTGGATTTTTTTCTGAAGAAAATCAATTGCAGTTTTACGATATTGCCCTGGATGATAAGTAAAAAAAAAAAAAAAAAATCCCCACATTTTTTTTTTTTTTTTTCAAAGAATTGTTATAATTTTCTCAAAATGAAAGTTTCTTGGATGATGGTAAAAGAAAAAAAAACTTAGCATTATCTCCCCTGGTCAAATCATCTCTATTATTATTATTATTATTATTATTATTATTATTATTATTATTATTATTGTCTCTTCTGTTCAGTCTTTTAAGCCAACAACAATCTACCAAACACACATATGCATAAATATCATTCATTCTTTTCACCTAATATGGAAGCATCCTTGCCTGCCTCTTCAGCAAATGCTAGTTGTCATTTGCATTCAAAATAATTCAACTCCCACTCAGTTCCTATCAAACCCTTGAACTGTTTTGAAACTTTTTTTCTTTAAGTGGAAGTACTGGTGGTATAATGTTTAAATATTTAGGAGCTGAAAACAATTGACTTGCCGAGATTCATAGCTCTGACATCACAGCTCTGACATCACAGCTTCAAAATCTGTTCTTTTGTAATAATACTCTTGAGAAAGTTATGAATCCATATTTCTTAATCTGCCCAAGAAATTTAGATCCCATTAAATGACCCATCAAAGTTGATACACTGTAAAACAAACAACTTTATCAAAGTGTATAAATCCTTATAGCTAAAATTAAAGTCCTGTCCTAGACTACCATCCTGATACTGGGGTTGAATGTGCTTCCTTTTTACTTTGTCTTAAGGAAATTAGTAATTAGCACCAACTCTATGCTCATGAAAATACCCTAACCCTTCTCCACTCTCTAAAATTATCATTGCTTAATAAAAAATAACCTCAAATCATTTGAAGATTTTATTCTTTAAATTTAATGGATCAATTCTTCTAAAAAGCAATCATTTTGTTTTCTAGTTATTCAATATAAAACATTTCTGAAAAAAAAAAATTAAGACACATTTTTTTTCCAAATCAATGTAATATAAGATTGGTTGTTTCTTTAACCACTTACTTGTAATTTCTCATCATTTCCAATTTGTGTAAAACGAAATTAAAAATTAAGAAATAAAGGGAAGAAGGAAAAAAAAAACAAAACTTTTTAAATAACTTATCTCTAATATAAAACAATTTTATCTCTCCAATGTTTAACTGAAATGCCTTCATAAAACAACCTACATGGAAAAATGGAAAATAAATCCCAAGATTATGCAATGATATAAATATTTAAAAACTTATAGATTCAAAAGATTAGGCCAATGATGGAATGTCTTCATTTATACATAAAAAAACCCATCATCAGGGCATTCAGAAATTAAAAATGTTACTATGGTTTGTAAAACAAAACAAACTTATGAACCCTTTTGTAAAATGTCAATTAACATCTATATGCCCTGATGATGGTTTATTTAAGAAACCGAAATGTTGCAAAATATTGGCCTAAAATAATTATATTGTCTGAAATTTGGTTTTATCCTTTATTTTTGGTACAAAAGAAATCTACACAAAATCCCAAATGAAAACTCTTTACTTAATAATTCCATATACATTGCAAAATAAGAAAAATCTTTTTTTCACACACTTTATTTTTTGGCATTGAATGACATAAGGATTGATATGCCATAAAACCCATCAATCAATATCCTCAGCATTTCTGTTCCTTGTCAACCAAGAGATGATGTTTTTAACTAATGCTTTGAATTCTGGAAAACTGATAAGGAAAATAATCCTGTTCAAAATTCAAAAAGATTAAAAACAAAATTATTAAAAAACAAAAGCAAAAAAAAAAAAATTGGTCAATTTGTAAGTTTAATTTGTTTAAAGAACATTTTTTATTTTCAAATCAACTTTAGATTAAAAAACAATCCTCATCATTTTTAGTTATTCCACTACCAACCTTGGTAACTGTAACCCTTTTGGCAGGTCTCTCCATCTGCCTCTTATATCAATAGTTTATTTTTATTGTATTTCTTGGAGCATTCTGGTGTTGATCTTTAATGACCAAGACTCCAAAATTGAACGAATATTTTTGACAAAACCACCAATGTTCATCAAATATTTTTGTTGTTACAAGTATTAACCATTACTTAATTCATTGCTGGTTTTATTAGAAAAGTGAAATACTTAAATTTCAGTTTGAAAGTTTTATGGTCCTTATCATTCAGCTGATGCTTAATGTATCTGGTCAAAAAATATTTTTTATCCAAATGAAATAGGGGTAAAACCTTCCAAAAAATAGAATGATTAAGAAAAAAAAGAAAACTATTTCCCACCGCCTCTTACAACTTATTTTGGTAAATTGTATTCTTAAATCTGATTATGGAATGGAAACAACTGGTGTTTTAATTCGTTCCTAATATTTTAATTGATTTTGAAAATGTAATTTTCATCAAAAACAAAAACTAGAAAGTTTCAGATTTAACGTTATATAAGATAATTATAAGATATCTTGGATTATTAAAAAAAAAAATTTGTGCATTGTTGCTTCTTGCAATGCCTGGGGCAATAGAGAGACCTAACTAGCAAATATATAACTCAGAATGTAATTTTTCATTCTAACACCTAGACATGCCAAGAATTGAGATCTGTCTGTTCCTTGCTGTTTTTGAAAGATATGTTTTGAATATTGAACTGATAAAAAGATAAACTCTCTGAAGACTTGTTCACTCTTCTTAGTCATGTAAGGAAACAGGTCTTTCATTAATTACTAGATATAATTATATTAAAAACAAAAAAGAATTAACAAAAAAACAAACATTTTTTTTCACCTAGATTAAATGGATTATGAAAAGCCGTTTCATAGATATATATATTATATAATGAACCCCACTATCAGCCTCTCAAGAAGCAACAGATTCAATACAAAAAAAAATCTGTGTGTTGAAAGGAGTAGTTATTTTATTTACCCTGTCAAGCACAAACCTGCAATTTTTACAAACTATTTATGTGCACTGCGCCACAAGTCTAGCCTTTGACCAGCAAAAAATGGTTGACTTGCTTCTCTCTCTCTTTTTCTCTTTCTCTATATCTCCCTATCTCCCTTCATTCCAGACAGCTTCAATTCTCTTCTCATCCCTCCTCTTCCCTAAATTCTGTTCCAATTCCATTCCTTCTCTCAATTCAGTTCTCATTCTTGCCTCTTCCCTCAATTCAGTTCTCATTCTTGCCTCTTCCCTCAATTCTCTTCTCATTCCTCTCCCCTCAATTCTCTTCTCATTCCTCTCCCCTCAATTCTCTTCTCATTCCTCTTCCTCTACCCTCAAATCTCTTCTCATTCCTCTTCCTCTCCCCTCAATTCTCTTCTCATTCCTCTTCCTCTCCCCTCAATTCTCTTCTCATTCCTCTTCCTCTTCCCCCAATTCTGTTCTCATTCTTCCTCTTCTCCCCTAAATTGTTCCCATTCCTCCTCCTCCTCTTTCCCCATTTAAAAAAAAACTTACAAATCAAAATCTTCATTAAAAACTAATAGAATCCAATTAAATTAAAATAAATAAAACCAGCTACTTTTTATTTTCTCTTCTACTCTTCTCTTCCTTATAATCTTTTTGACAATCTTCTTTTTTTTTTGTAAATCACTATTACTCACTGTTATTTTGATGCCTGAGAAAATCTATAATGATTTTCTAAATCTACATCTTACAGACCAAAGTATCTGATAGTCATTCCCAAATAATCTTTCATCTCAGGCTCAATGCTATTAAATCCAAGTGGGTGAAGGAGAATCCATTATGGCTATAGTTTGGGAAAATAGCATGGATCTCCTACTGCTTCTGAAATTTGTTATGGAAAGGAGAAAAACAATTGCAAACTCTTGGCCACACACAAAAAATATAAAGAAAATCAGCAAATATACTTACTCAATACATTTGGAGGCCTTTGTGTTATTAAATTAGGTTTTCTTTTAACTTTGAGAATTATTAGTCTATTATTATTATTAGTCTAGAGTTCACTAAGAATAAGATAAGCCCAAAGTTACTTTTACTAATATTCAAACTGCCTGACAGAAAGAACCTTGAAAGTTTTTCACAAGGAAAAATATCAATACAAAACCAAAAGAAATTTCAGTAAACAAATAAAATAAAGCTAAGACTTTTTATTAAAAAAATGCTTTTAAACTTGTTACCCTTTGTATATCCATTTTGGCAGATTGTTCTCTGTAATCCCTTGGCCTTTGTCAGGTGTTAACTGCAAATGGTTAGGAGTGTTGAGTCTAGGAACTGTATCTACAGCAATTACTGCCCTCCATAGTTGCTGTCTCACCAATTCTTTCACCATCTTTATCATTGCTAAAAAAACACCAAGAATATGAAAAGTATGGAATTTAGTGCTTAATCCCAAATTGAACATACGAAAAATGTCTCTCCCTACTTTATTCTGTTGCATTAATCAATTTGTTATTTCAATTTTAATCCACAGATTGGATGCTGAAATTTTGGTTAGCTTTATTTACAGTGACAATATTCACTGCTATCAATGATGGTTTTATTAAAGCTTGTGTTGAGAAATATAGTCTGATGTTCAGGGGAGCATTGGCATTTGTTTGCTTATTTTTTCTCTTCCACCCTAAGTGTAGGTCACAATGAAAAATCTAGAGTGATATAGACCTTTGGGCTCACAGCTTATCAGGTATCTTGTTCTCTTAAAATAACAAAACTGAATGTCTGGCATTTGACACAGTATTATTGATATTGAAAAAGACTAATGTATAATAATGGTGTTTGCCAACAACCTGTTCAGGATACTGTAGATGCAAATTCTCAGACCAGGATGTCACTTCGAGGGACTTTTAGTCTTTTACAAGAAAGTAATTGATAAATTTAAGGCTTGTCAAATCCTGGCAGTTCAATTTTTTGAAAGAAAACAATTGTTTTACTGAAAAATATCAGTTTTGAAACTAAATGTCTAAGAAAAACGGTTTGTCTGATATATTTATTTTCAAATGGGTTGAGATTTCCTCCAAAAAATTGGCTTAAAGGAACAAGATGTTTATCTTCAAACTCATTCTGTAAAAATAAATTGTCCAGTGTCTCAATAAAGCATTTTTTCCCCACATAAAACTGATCTTAATGAATGGACAAATAATAGTGGTGATCTGATCCAAAAAGCCTGGTCACAAAAAGGACATAACTTCTTTTCTGCAAATTTTTTATCTTGAAGCCAATAACACCCGAAATAATCAGATAACCATTGTAAATTTTTCCCCAAGATTTTCCAAATCAAACAAATTATTTATTACAAATTTTTATTTGTAATAAATAATTTGTTTGATTTGGAAAATCTTGGGGAAAGATTTTTCTTTACCTTGTAAGTGGGGAAATGAAACAAATTCCAATCCCTAATTTTGACACTTAGAAAAATCTTCATTAAAAAGTTTCATTAAAACAATAAAAAATAACAACATAGAAATAGTAGAGCGGCTTAGATGACATTTTGGGCCGAATAGTACACTTGGTGAGCAAAGCATGAAAATTGGCACACATGTTGATCAAACCATACTGTTTCC
>JAYKTE010376487.1:0-10788 GCA_036873565.1 Xipholeptos notoides
TAGAAATGGAAAATTGAAAATAAATTTTAACAATGTGTCACAAAATCCATACTTGAAAAAAAAAACAACAGAAAGGGTTTTAATCACGGAGTAAAGACGATAATCCATATTCAAAGATTTGTTTTATAAATGATGTACGTTAAAAATGTTGACATAGTGAATAGACTTCAAATTTCAAGATTTAATGAATTTTAACATTTTGTAATGACTGAATGAAATACTTCACAAGTGGCCTACAGCCACATGCATATCCCAATAAAGATTCACTATTTAATACAAGCTGGACGTAAAAGTTAATTCGTACATTTCTCAGGTATATTAGTCCACAGATGTATATGTTGGAACAACAACAATTTGAACACACGTACTGCAAATCCGTATAATTACCTGTACATTTATAAACATTTCCATGAGTATTTATATACCTAAATATATTTATTAGTACATATATATAAATATATACACAAATATATATATATATATATATATATATGCATACATACGAGTATAAATATGTATGTATATTGGCAAACACATATATATATGTATAAACCTTTAAAATGTAAATGTTGGCACATATACACTCACACAAATACAAACATGTCAGTCTGGCGACAGAGATATGAGTGACAAAGCACACTTTAGACGCGAAAGTAAACCACCTCGTTCATCACTAAAAAAATTGCATTGAGAATGGTGTTGACTATATAGCAAAATAAATTTTGGAGCACAAGAGTTTCCCATTTTAATTTTACCATTCCTATCTTTTCAGCGCTTGAAAAAAAAAAAGTTTAGAACATTGTTGGCATTAACTTTTGAACGATCTCGTATATTCACAACCATTAGTATAATTAATTTCTACTTCAATGTACGAGTATGTTAAATATTATTTAGCTATTTACGCCTGCAGTCACAGACTTTCCATATAATTTCGAAACGAGATTAGAACTTCACCCTATCGTTAATCTACGGTGGTAGACTGTCGTCATTTCGTAAACGTATCAGATCCTATGCCAATCTATGTCAGCGTTTCTTTACCTATTTGCTGCTGCAGTCAGGATTGAACCTATTATTTCGTGATAAATATTCACTAACCAATAGTTTTTTTGCCGAGAATGAAATATTCCTAGGGGAATGTTAATAGTTTTATCGATTTTCTGTAAGTGAATTATCATTAGAGGTGACAACTATCATAGAAGCAAAGGGCTGAATCGTTTGAGACTGCGAGAGGAAAGAAGAAATAACTGTCAAATACTCAGTGGTAACAGCGAGAGTGGCAAAGTGGGTTCTTTAATACTAAAAAGCGACAATGTATCGATCCAGGAAGACTTCAAAGACGAATAAAGAAAGAAGAAAGCAAGACTTGGAAATGGACAAGAATAAAAGAAAAATTTTAAAAAACGCAGAGGAAAAAAAAAAATCCCCCAAAAACACAACTCGAAAATGTTGTTTTTTTTTAAGCATCTTTGGAACGATGGCGTTAGGCTGAGCTGAAATGCATTGCCACTTTTGTTAAAGCCCTGGTGACTGTCATTTCTACGACCATCTGTGACTTCCAACTGCTTTTGGTTTCGCACGATTTACTTTAACTTTATATTCTCAACTCAGTTATTTACTAACTTTATTATGGCGACAAAAAAATCATCCTTTTTTCACTACCAAATTTGAAAGAAATCGGAAATAAAAAAAAAGTGTAGTTCGGTTTATAGCCATGTCATTATCGAGAAAACAATCCTTCAAATCACTTCAAAATATGAGGAACATTCCAAAAGTAATGCCTACTATTTTTTGTTCCACCCGAATGGATTAGAAAGGGGCTGTAAATTGAATTACTATAATGACTGTACTTATGTGTTCATAAACTGAAAGTTTCATCTTTCTGTTGTAGATATAGATACTATGAGACTCTAAGAAAGAAAACCCCTATCATGAGCTTGCGCCAGAAGTAGGGATGCATCATTAAATTCTTTCATGCAGAAAATTTGTTCAGATCAAGATTCACCTGCAACTATTGAAAGTTTACGAAACCGGTGCATTGGTGTTAGCACAGCTAGTAGATTGGTTCGTCGATCTCACGAGATATGAAACTTTTTTAGGTCATTTAATCATTTTTGATAAAGTTTATTTTGTTTAAAATAATATATGCACTATTTAATCCATGGCTGGAGGAAATGGGGGCGTATTCATACTCTTCGTAAGGGTATTAGTCCAAATACGAACGCAAACAGAACGACTGGGATTCGAACTCACGTATTATGATTCCGAAGTCTGGTTGCTATTAACTGCCCCACGTATACCTCCCTAAATTTTTAAAACAAGTAAATGAAAATAATGTTAAAAGATGTCTACATTTTCTTCACGTAATACGATCTCACAATCTTCTTAAAATTGTGCTTTTCTTGTTGCTTATTCACAGATTTTACAAAAAATATTCTTACTTAAATATTGGCTTGAATTTTACTTAGAGTTTTACATCTTTTACTTAAAAAACGCATTTCATTTTGTCTCTTCATATTACACAGGTAATCAAACACACTACATTCAGAAACACACGGAAATATCGAAAAGGACAAACACAATCACATACGTTTATGAATACACATACATCTATATTTTTGTTTATGATTACTAGTGCTTGAGTTTGTCTGTAGAATATGTGAAATAAGAAAACAAATTATACTTCTTACTCAGTGATCATCAAACTAAAATGCCGATTTGGAATATGAGATTGTTGATATTTTGCTTATGTTTCAATAAATATTTTAAATAAATATAAAATGCTTTTTTTTCTATTTCCATTACCCACGAACATCGCTTGCATCTGCTTACCTGTCAATCTGGGCAAACTAAATATCTATCTATCAACGAATCTATCTCTGTATTTCTTTCTTTCCTATTTACGATTTGCTATCTATCTATTTACGAGTGTCGTTCCAAAAATAAAGTAGACTAACCTATTTCAAAAATATATTTCTTGAAAGTTTAACAGTTACGAAGACGTGTGTAATACCATTGAACAAGAGGACTTTTGTCCTCCAGAATTTATTTTTCTATATATTCACAACCATTTTTGATGATTTTGTTGCCAGCGATCAACAAGGTGGTTCATTTATGCGTCATGACCGAGCTTTGTCACCCCAATCTCTGTCGCGACTCTTAAATGGACAAACCGATCTCCTATCTGTGCTAAGATCAACTGCATCCAATTTATAAACGTCTAACGTTTCACGAGGTCAATTTTCTTGAAAATTTCTACAGTTTTAGTTTATGTGTCTGAGAGTAATCTTAGATAGGTCTTGTTTCAGAATATTGCCGGTAACAATCAAAAATCGAAAATAGAAATAATCAGCTTCTAGAAAGAATTGTCCAAATTAAACGGAACTTTACGCACTCGAATAATTGTTAAAAACATTTCATGAACTCAGATATCCAAATTAATTTGCCAATTTTTGGTCTACATGCTTGAAATCTGATATATGGGAATTTGGACCTGTGGAACAATTTGATTTGGTTTTCAGTTGGAAAAATAACTGCAAAGGGGTCAAACGCAAACCCCTGGTTAATATTGTTAGTATTTAGTATAAACTCCTAATTTTGACTCACCTTCGTGTTTTTCTATATCACAACTAATCTCTCAAAAACCGTTTCCATATCAGCTAACCTGTTTCACCTTTTTTTCTATATGTAAGTCTCATTTACTATTTCTTTCTATTTCTATTTCTCTCTATTTCTCTTTCTCATGCACTTGATTTCATTTACAACGATGCTATCAAAGATCCGTTAAGATATATATTTTATTGGTATTATATTTCGATGCTCTTAGCTCTAGGCTATATGTGTCAGAGATGAATGAATTATTAATTCGCATCGAAGACACTTTCATTTAAAACCAACTTATCATATATTCTAATAACTCTTATACTGAAACGGTCTGGTGAAGTCTATCAGACCAGACCGTCATTACACAAACACAGCAGAAAAATTTATTTATAAACACGCATTGTCATAGTTAATCGATTCTGGGTTTTTTGGGGTGGTGGTGGACGGGGTTCTCCTATTTCAAAACCCATCACAATTCAAAATATAAACACTATCACAATATGAAACGCAATTTTCATTGGCCTGTTTTTATTATATCGCCTAAACCAGAAGAACAAATACTGAATTGTTCTTTTTGGGCTAAAAAAAAAATTAAAAATCAAGTTTTATTTCTCAGTATATAATCATTATCGAGGGTGCTTGCAAATAATAAATTCAGTGATCGATAAAAGTAAAATCTATGAGCTCCCTCACAAATTTTGGAAATTGAATTAATAATTAAATACACTTATTGGATAGGCCCACTTGGGACAGTCGGACGTCAGAATTGTTATACGTAAGTTTTAATCCCAGTTGTTCCGTTTATGTTCACATTTGGAGACAAAAAGAACGTTTATCAAAAATGATTGCTATCGGCATTAAACGACCTAAAAAGTTAATACGCCAAACGCCAAGCAAACAAACAAATGTTTTTAAAGATAAAAGTTTAAACTGTGAACTGTGTGCTCTGAATATTCTGACATCGCGTTAATAAGGAAGAAACTGAATATACACATTACATATTTCACATTCCATATCTGTAATTTTAAATTGGATTTTGTAGTAATCTCAATGTATTTGGATTTTATAAATAAAACTGAATTGTGACTTATATTTTCTTACTAGATCTGACCAATTGACGTGGTCAGTTTTATATGGGTGTGTGTGGAAAGATCTAATAACACTAAATATATCAAAAATAAAGTTAAATGAAAATAACAAAATGCAACACAAGTGAAACGAATGATACCTCATGGTCTACGTGGTTTAAGGAAATATATATACTTATGGCAAAGGATTAATTAGATTTAGGTGAGAGGCGTTGTTCCATTGGACACCATAAAATAATGAGCATAGCTGCTCCATAGCCACATTTGCGTGTCCGTTCGGTTAGGGACAGTCGCGTGTCGACAGATGAGATGTTACAAATTGAAGAAGAAGAAGAAGAAAAAATAGAAGGAGAAGAAGAAGAAGAAAAAGAAGAAGAGGAATGAGAAGAAGAATGGGAAGAAGAAGATTGAGTAAGGGAATAACTTTGGTTCAATGCTGAAGACGAAGAAGAAAACGCGGAGGAGGTTAAAAAGCAAAAGGTGATAAGACTAAATAAAAAGAGATGGAGAAGATAACAAAAATGCAATGGAAGAAGAAAAAAGAAGAAAAATAAGAACAAAAAAGAAAAAAGAAGAAAGAAAAAAGGTGGCGATAATGCTGAATGAACAATGATTAAGAAATTGAAGAAGAAAAACATGATGATGATGATGCTGATGTTAATTATGCTGACGATTGTGCTGCTGCTGCTGATGATGATGATGACAAGGAGGAGAATTACAATGATTATTATGATAACGATGCTGATGACGAAAAATTAAAAGTTGATGTTGGTTAGAAAGAAGAAGAAAAATGCATAAGTAGAGGAGGAGAAGTAAAAAAAAAAAAGAGAATGACGATGATGATGATGATGATGATGATGATTATGAGGATGATGATGATGATTACAATGATTATTTTTACAAACCAGAAAAAGAAGGAACTTTAAGAATAAGGAGGTAATGCTGAAGACGAAGAAAAATACGAGAGTGGTAAAAAAGAATATGAAGAAGGAGATAGTGAAAAAGAAAAATAGGAAGATAGAAAATTAAGTGTGTATATAAGACGAAGATGACGATGAAAAAGAAGAAGAAGAAGAAGAAGAAGAAGAATCAAAAGATGATGATGCTGATGTTGATGCTGTTGCTGATGCTGATGATGATAGTGATGAAGATCATGACTCAGAAGTAGAAGAGGAAGATAATGTTATATAAAGAAATCTGAAAGGACACAAAGAAAAAAAAAAGCTCTCTATTGACCCACCAACACCTGATTCCCTTGCTAAACACAGGTCCTGGTCGGAACACGCGTAGAATTAGGCACCTGATTTGAGCGGTAGAAACGAAGCAAGCGTGACCTGATACCTCGATGGGGGTTTTCTAAATGAACTGGGTATGTTCGCCTTGTCTGTGTAAATCAGCAGAAAGCGATCGCAAGAAGGAAGAAGAATATAACTAACAAAAAGCGTACGCATATGGTAGGGATATATTTACCCTTCAGTGACAGAGAGAGAAAAAAGATAAATGGAATTAAACACACACAAGCGTGCACACAGAGAAACACACACGCGGGGAGGGTTAAAGATATACTGAAAAAGAGATACTAGCATAAAAACATACAAATGGTGATGGAGAGAAAGATATGTAAGCAAAGGGACACATCCACATACAGTAACTCGAGCAAAGCGCTTTATAATACAAAGACACATATAAAGACAAATACACAAACTCTTTTCTGTATCTTGCAAAATACCTTGTTGGGTTAAAATCGGGCATCATCAGTGATGTTTTACCCTTGTTCTCCGGTTGTTTCGGTCTTCAAAACACCATACCATGATGGAGGTCTAAACCGGATTAAAAATTGAAACCTAGAATGAAATTACGTGTTATTGAAATTTTGGGATGGATTATAAAATTTGAATTTAATTTTGCCATTCCATGAAAATTAGCCTAAAATTATTAGGTTGGGAAATAAATTAATGTTGTTTTTTAGTTTAATATCATTGAAACCTCTTGAACACATCGTTATTTAAAAAAATTTATACTGCTATTGTAATAGGTCAGAAAAAAGTAATGTATTTCTTTTAGTTTGAACCCAATGCAATCTCTTAATACTTGATACTATTTTTTAATTGAATTGCTTTTATATTAGGTAGGAAAGAAAGTAAATTATATATTTTTAGTTTATTTACAGTACAACCTCCTATTACTCATTATTCTATTTATTCATTTTTAATTGGTAAATTTCTATTATTTGAAAGAAAGAAATATTTTTTTAGTTCGAACACATTGCAACCTCTTAATTGGAATTACAATACAAGACTTGAAATTCCAGTGTTTTCATAATGTTCAAATCATCGAAATACCATTGGGAAAAGTATGAATTATCTTCTTCTCTCAAGCAATGGGTTAAATAATGCAACTATGATTTTCAAACAATGAGTCCACTAACACAAAACCTTTACAAGAAAAATGATTCTTGGCATTAAAAAGGTTAATATGCCGTAAAACCAAGCATCATATCCTTATCAGTACGTTATAACACTTTGGTTTTCTCGATAATGAAAAAAAAAACATTGATTCTAATTAGGTAATCTTTTCTGTGTATGGAAAACCATGTGGACCTATTTAAAAAGTTACATCCTGTCTGTCTCTCGGGCAATAGACTTTTGAAAGTGACTAAAGAAAGTACCAAATGGAAACACATAACCTTTGGATGGTCCAGGTATTTTTCCTATGTGAGCTTCGAAATTATTTTTAAATTTAGAGACTTAATTTTACTATTGAAATCATCGAAATTTGGAATCTCCCGAATTCCCGTCATGGTGATTAGATCACTAAACTTTGTTTACAATCGTATGTTTAAACGAGGGATCTCTTTTTTATTTATATATTTTATTTAATTTTGAAAGTTTTATGTTTTTACGTTATTATAAAGTATTTTTGCTCATTTTTTTGTTTACTATTTCATATACATTTTAAATCTAAGTTCATTAATTTCTTTGAGATAGTAATGATGATAATAGTTCGGCAATTTTCAGTGGGAGGTTCGATTTTTTTTTCAAAATTTACGAAAAATGGTTGATCTTATACATCAAAAAGTTGAATACACAGATAATATACAACCATCTGCTTGCGCCAGGATCATTTGTTCACTAGATATATATTTACACAATCATTTCAAAGCACTTTATTTTTAAGTTTAAAGATTTTGATTTGAACAAAAAACTGTTTAAAAAAAATCTAAGAGAAAGACAAAAAAATAACCATGTATTCCCGTCTCACTTAAGTGCTTTCAAAAATACTTAAATGTAAATTCTTAATGCTAAGAATTATTTATAGTAAAACTTTTATTTCTATTCTGTCATTCAAAAAACCAAATAATTTAACAGAGTTCTTTTTTCCAGCAAAATATTTATTTATTTATTTTACGTAATATTTTTTGTTTTAAACACTCCATGTACAGCTTATTGTTTTAGAAATATGATACTATTTGTAATGTTTTCTCAAAGATATTTTAAAGTTAGAAATTGTTAATTAGAATATCACTTTTCACTAAGAGAAGGAAGTCTTTTACATGATAGAAATACTGCATCAAAACATAAAGCTAAAGTACTATTTTTATGTATTTTTTATCAACAATTTAAAAAAAATATATTTGTTGTATATGAAGTTATTTTTACTTAACTCTGAAAAGCTGTCATTATTTATGTTATTGTTATTGGAGCTATTGCCTCTGCCGTTCAACGTGTTTCCATTTATTCTATTATTGACCGGGCCGTGATGGTATTGAAATCATTGTACACTCATAAAACAAAAGTAATATTAGTATATTAGGGACCAGACAACAAAAATTTTCATTAAAGGTTTATATATTTAAACCTTAATTTGATCTTTATTATACAGATTAAAACTAATGATGGTTATTCATTTTGATAGTAACTAATAGTAGTAACTTACTCCCTATTTCTATCTACAATGTACATATTATCCTTGTTCTACATAAAAAAAAAATTATGTCTGTCTCACCATTTGATATCTAATAACTGACATGTCTCTGAATCTTGACTATGATGTTACTTCCCTTACGGAAGCCTGACTCTGAGAGAGTTGAGGTCGATATGCAACGTAATTACTTGTTGAAATTCTAGTTTTTTGTTAAAGCGTCCTGTAAAATTATTTCGCAAAAAAAATAGTATCCATAAATCAAAGAATCAAACAGTAGACGGTTGGTACTTTAAGAGTCTTTATCAGATGATCACTTATCTTCTTTTTGATTCGAGCCAACTCAGTCAAAAGATGATTGACATAAAACCTGTGATCACACGTAGTTTCAAAGAAATTTGGCTGTCTTTTGATTTACGATTCCATGATGATGTTTTCAATTGTAAACAAGTGTTTTTAATGGTTTCAGTCTGAAAACTTCATGTTATTTCACAGAGCGTTCAAACGAAAATCTGAAAAGTTTTTTCTCTTTTTTTTTTGTCTATTGATTTTTTTAAATCATGCAGAATATATTTTGGGATTTTTTATTTTATCTTTTCGAACCAAAGGCAACTTTATTGTCAATTGCTATGTGTGCATTTCTTTATGTCTGCATCTATACTAGCGAGTTTACCTGCTGGCGCCTTCGTATCTTTCACATGTTTGCAATCATGAATAACATACAAAACGACCGTAGAACAAAATTACTTCAATCTTGGAAAAAATAAATAAATCTACGAAACATAAAAAAACGTTACCCGCACTTAACCAACAATAAAAAATCTAATTAAAAAAACATAATTCCAAAACTCAAAATATAATTTTTTTTTCAATTACAAGTTTATGAGGAAAGACTCTCTTGAGACAGTAGATAATCGCTCTACTATGGAGTCGAATTCAAGTCTCACTCGTTCCATTATGTTCACTTCAGACTACTGCCCTTGGAAAAGGTATGAACCATAATATGTCCTTCAATTAAAGAATAAGAATGAAGATTTGAAATTGATTCCCGAGCAAGACCCAAGACAAACTGTGGGATTTGTCACAGCAACTTTGTGTCAGTATTTCAACAGTCTCTGATCATCTGAAGTAAAGCAGCAAGGTCAAAAGGCTCAGCAAATGATTTCCGCAAGAAAAGTTATTGCCAGTCTTTTTTTTTTCATCTTTAAAATGTGAGATTTTATCACTTATGAAACTAGTTATTTAACCGTTTATGACTCTGAGAACTAATAATGTTTATTTCCTATCTGAAATGCAGAAAAAATATTAGTAAAACCAATTTAAAAGCATTCAACCTAAAATCGGCCATTATTTTCCGAGCAAATTAATATTATAATGTTTATTCTCTATTTGAAATATGGAAATAAATTTATTATTAAACCAATTTTAACAAATTCCGCGTAAAATAGGCTACTATCTTTAAACAATCAAATATTATAACGTTTATTCTTTATCTAAAAACAGAAAAAAATCATTAGTCAAAGCAATTTAAAAACAATCCACTCTAAACTTAATATCATATTGGTAGTAATGTCAGGTCGTCACCCCCACTCATGTCACGAAACAGCGCATAAAATGCACAAAAAATAATAATTTTCGTTATTTTTTATCGTTTGCTGATTTTATTTGGTAAAAAACTTTTAGAATAAATCAATAAAGTTTATTTAAAACGTATTGATTTAATTTATTAATTTTTAAAAGCTAGAGCTTGTAAATTTGTGTATGCGTTCCAGGCGTACAAGTTCATAATTACGTAAAGAAATGTATCGTCCTAAAATTCTTGAAACTTTCGGTAACATTTTTGAAACTATAAACATTTTTCAAAAATGTTCTATTCATTCAGTTTTTCTATTTTTTTCAGATCTTACGTAGAATTTTATTGTCTTTCTAATACAATAAAAATTATTTACCTACATTTTTTTTTATTGAATGTAACCCCCCCACCATATGAAAATACAAAAACAAAAAAAATAATACTGAAAGTTTCAAATCTGTATCACAATTTAAAGATAAAAGATAAATAAATAAAATCATGTATTTTTTATTTGAATATTTTTTTCCTTTTGGGTCGAAAATTAAACGTAAAGTTGGAAATTTTAAACTTTGATTTCTAAAAATCTAACGACACGTTTTTGCTTTT
>JAYKTE010376598.1:0-10785 GCA_036873565.1 Xipholeptos notoides
AGGTTTTTGAATATTATAATATGCACTATTCAATTCATAGCTGGAGGGAATGTGGGGATTCATGCCTTCCCCAAGGGTATAAATCCAAATATGAAAGCAAACGGAATGCCCAAGTCGACTTCCACTACTCTGATAATATTGGAAAAAATGACATCAGGTTCAAACTTTGTTCCTCGTGTGATCTTTTAAATTGAAGTTCTACATTTATGTCTGAACTTGATCAATATTTTTCTGAGATTATGTTACTTAGCAGCAGCACAGTTTGAAGATCATTTCTTTTAGGAAATGAAGAGGATAGTAAAATGTGCTATTAATCTATGGACTTAAGTGTCAGCTGATGGACACTCTTGGAATTTTGAATCTGCATTCTCTTGAGTGGTAGAAATGAGATAGATTTCATTTGCAGCTGGAAATAATCCATAGCTGTATAGTTCCGCTAAATTCAATATGTGGACAACAGATATCTGATGACCCTTCACTATTTTCAGATGACAATTTCCAGTTATTTAAAATAGGAAGCTTAGCATAAGTTTAGCAATTTTATTAAAAGATTTCGATGAATCAAAAGAAATAAGTAATTAATCAAATTGAGAAAAAGAAATATTATATCTCTTCAGAGCATTTCTATACAATCTCTGCATTCCTCTGAAATAAATTAAGCATTTCTTGCAAAAAAAATTAATTCTCAGATTAATTAAAATCTTACTTCTTTCTTCTTGGTTTGTTAGATTGCTTTCAGGAGACAAGCAACATTTTACATTCTGATTTTTTAAATTTACAAATGAAGACTTCCACTTGGAATTTAATTGCAAAATCCATTTTATGGTTAATGCTTTTATAAATTTTATAAACAAGGTCTACATGGACTCAAAAAATTCATACATAGTAAAGACAAGATTTAAAATCTATATATCTATGTAAGTGAAAAATGCGTATGCATTTTATTATCATGATCATTGTGTGCCAGGTCTGCTACAACATCGGCGATCATGGCCTTCCATTCCTCTCTGTTTTCAGTTCTCCTGATGAGTTCATTGTCAGGAGATTCTTTCCTCGTTGCATAGTTATTCAGACTGTCTGTGTATTGTCTTACTCTGCCTTTGGTACCACAGATCTTTCCCCACAATATTCGCCTCCTTCAACTCTGTTTATGTGCCCAAAAAATTGTAATTGTCTTTTTTGGATGGTTTAGAGTAGGAATATTTTGTACCCAGCCATTTTCATTACTTCTTCGATGGACTTCTTTTCAGTCTATGATATTCTCATAATTCTTCTGATATACTACATTTCTGCTGCTTCAAGTCTTCTTTCAAGCTCTTTTGTCAGCGTCCCGAATTCACATCTGACAGAAGGGTGGACCATATGTAGGCTTTCAGAGTGTTGATTTTGGTGCTGAGTCTTATACAATATGGAATTCAAAATCAATTGTTTACATGATGATAAGCTGAAATGGGCTTTACTTGGAACAAAAATATACTACTCACACTTGAGCTGAAACATTTTTACTCTTAAAACACTGAAAAGTCTTAGTCATAAGTAAAGGTTTCAATGCCTCATATTTACATTTGAGATATGTAAATCCTAAATTTTACAGGTTTTTCTTTTAAATCTGTAAACAAATTTCCATTTGTATTAGCAGATTTGATTAGGCAGAAAAAGATATCATCAATCAATCTGTTGGTTAAATATCTTTTCTTGTATATATTTGGATGCAATTAGCTCAATTGACCAATTTTAGTCAGTGTGAAGAATCTAAAGGATTTTCTTGCTAGATATAGATAAGTTGCGAATCCACTTGATGACATCAAAGCAGAACATTTTCTTGTTGGTTATGCTTTCCTTCTTGCAAAAATTTTTGAAGTTATTAATTTAAAACAACAATTGCTTTACATCAAGCAAATAAGTTGCCTATTCAATTTTCAGCAATAACATCTGTGAACTGACTATTGGGCATATTTACTACCGAACAGAACTATCAATCACACATATTTTTTCCCAATACCCTATTTAGTCGCAAATGCTGCTGGTGGTGCTAAGGGTGGCAATGTCATCTTAACAACTGAAACTGTGTTATCACTCTTGGCAGCTGATGAGGACAGGGTAAAGCATATACAATTGTATGTTGTATGTAGAAAAAAAGATAATGATTTCTATAGATTTTAAAAATCATATTATTTACTGAGCTTTGATTTGAGTTTTATGAGGAGACATTAGATCTTTGTTTAAAATACAAACTTATTGTTTTGTAATTTAAAAGACACAATTATATTTGAAGGCTAACACTTGAATAATAAAGACACTGTCAATCAATCTTGATCAATTAAATCACTAAATACCTATAATCTTTGGCTATCTGAGATTTGTAATTAAGTAAATCATTAGAAATTATTAACAGATGAATAATTAGTACATCAAATTTTTTCTATGTCATCTATATTGTAAACACGTGAAATCTTGACTGAATTTTTGAGATATGGCTTGATAAGAATTACTATTTAGAGTTTGTTTGTTTTTATTTTATAGTATATCAACCTTTTTAGTTCCTTTACTGCTAAGAACAATCATTTTTGATAATCGTTCATTGTTCACATATAGTTTTTTTTAAATAACATAGTATGCACTATTTAATCCCTAGCTGGAGTGAATGTGGGGGTTCATACCTTCCCAAGGGTGTTAGTCCAAATGTGAATGTTAGTAGAATGACTGGGCTTTGAACTCGGATAATAAAGGTTATGGGTACGTGCCATGCAAGTTCAAGTCCAACTGCCTATTAACTGCCCAAAGTGTACCTCTCCTATTTAGAATTTATTATAATATCTTCTTCGTTATATTACTAATATTTAAATCAATATACTGTTTGGCATTCTTCAAGTATCACTTATTGATCTTAGAACCCTTTAAGGAACTTTATGCTGAATATTTTATTGTATCCATGGATATATTCATTCCGTAAGATATAACTGATAATTGGTATTAATCAAGCTTAAGTATTTTTAGTCATTTTCTTCTTGTAGTCCAAAGTGAATGTGTAACCTCCTGATGATTATATATCAAGGATATATCTACTTGGTTGAACACAAACCAAAGTTGGGCACAAGGCCAGTTTTATGTGCTCATTATATCCCTGGACTTTTGTAATAAGTGTTGCCCTTCACTTGGAGGAGTTACTTTTATTGAGTTGACGAGTCTTATAAGGAAGAAAATGAGAATAATTTACAATAAATAATAAGCCAATTTCCACAAAAGATATGAAAACTAGAGAATAATTAAAACTTAAATTTAGTGTAACAGTTTAAAGACAGCTTGATCCTTTTTCAAGTTATTTTTCAAAATCCTTGAAATGAGGTATGATGAATTCTGAAAGTATTAATTAGACTATTTTCCTCACCAATATTATTTTCGTTCTCACTCTGAAATGAGTTAGGATGAATTCTAAAAGTATTAATCGGACTATTTTCCTAATCCATATTATTTTCTTTCTCATTTTGACTGAATCACCCTTTAGCTGTTCTTAAGTGTCAAATTGACTCATATTATTTTTAGTTCTATATTTTTTATCTATCATTTTTTTCTAAATTTAGTGTTGGTTTCATTTTTCTTCTTTTATAAGAAATTTGTTTTTGTTGTTAAGTGTTTCTTTTTTAGTAAGCTCTTCACAGGTTTTCATGTTTTTATGTTCTTCTTTTTTAAGTAAGTTTTTGTTCTTCCAATAGGTTTTCACGTGTTTTTTTTCAATTTGTTTGTATTTTTCTGGTATACTATATGTGTAAGTATAATTCTATTTAACGTGTCATAATTTGATGATACTGTCTATTCTTCCCATGTTTATCAGCTATTTTCACGAACATTCTGATCTAGATTTCCTTATGGGTTCAATATTTGCCAGCATTTCAAGGAAATATAATTTTAGGCTTATTCTTTGGAAAACTTGTAATTTAATCTCAATATAGAAATAATTATATCTGAATTTCTCTCAATATACAAAAAAAAACATTTTTACAAAGTGCAAATATATTCTGCCTCAAAATGCATCTCATAATTATTTAGCAGAGAATGTAATCTCTATCACAAATTTATTCCATAGAATTTTAATCTTTTTATTTTTTATAATTTATGAAGAGTTTAAGTAAAAAACAGAAAAATAAAGAAGGATAAATTTCTTTTTAAATTTGAAATCTTATAAAATCACTGAAAAGATAACAATAACATTTTTTTTTTTTCAAATATTTAAATCCCTTAAAGCTCATAAGATGTGTTTGTGCATTATCAGAATAATTGTCATTTCACTATCAATCTTTTCTTTCTTTGTATTTGTTTTGAAGGATTTGGCTGCCAGAGCTAATTAACAAATATGATTACCTCAGCACAAATGAAAACATGCTTTGCAATTGAGCTAGTTTTCAGCAATAAACGAAGAAAATGTACCTGCACTACATTTTTTTGTTTGTGTTTTATGGCATATCAACCATTTACCCTGCACTACGTACTCATATTTGTTCATCTTATAATACAAGATTGAGCACAAAGCCAAAAAATGGGGACGTGGGAGAAAAAACTTTGGCTGGTCATACAAACTTATTGCTGACCTTAACATGACTCTTTTGCAGCCCATTCATCTATTATAATTAGATACATGTGTCCTTTATCAATATCATAACCAATCACCAAAATACAACATTTTCTCGATGGGCTAACCCTGCTTAAATTATCCCCAATAATAATGATGTGTATATATATATATATATATATATATGTATATATATATATATGTGTGTGTGTATGTGTGTGTGAAAAAATATACATAAAATAAAAACAACAATGGGAATGTATCATTACACAAAAAAGTTTAAGCGTTGGCTTTTTGTGTAATAATACATTATCAATATATTATTTCTATTATTCTTGTTTTTCAATTTATGTATATTTTTTACTTTGTCAGAATTCAATTTTTATTTTTTACATATTTCATCTGACTGATGATGATTTCTGTGGGTGATCACGCAGCCTAGAAACCTTTTAATGATTCCAGCATTGAATAAAGCAAGTTTAGCCTGGGTGAAAACAAAACCACAGTCTTTTCCTTTACCAAATCAGTAAAGATTTGACATTTCAATGACTAATGATTGTCAAAGCAAATCTAATTCTCATAAAATTCTTTCTCCTTTTCTTATCTAGACAATTGATATTTGCATGAACTTATTTCCTTCGACTTCAGATCAGCATTTTTATTGTTGTATTCTTGAGATTTTATTGTAAGTTAAACAATATAAATCTGTGGCTAGGGAGTATTAAGTATTTAATCAATTTTTGATGAATAATAATATTGATATTTGGATAGAATGTAATATCTTTCCAAAACGGGTCTAAATATATTGTAATATATGACAAAATTCAAAATAGCTGATTATACAAGGGTTTATGAAGATGTGGGTCAGAGATAAGCATTTTAGAAGTAAGCAAAATTGATTCTATTTTAAAGGCTAAGTTATAATAAAAAAAGATATTCGCTAAAATAAAATTTTGATTTTCAAAATATTTCTAAACCAAAATATTATGATTTATTTAAATTATCAACATGTTTTGTTGTCATCATAATCATTGTATTTATATTGATATTTATGATCAGATGCATTGTTCTCCTGAGATGTTTCATCTCAAATCTCCACATTCCTTCAAGCTATGGATAAATAGGGCATATTGTGTTAGTAAAAAAAAACTATGTGTTACAAAAAGAATGTTCATCAAAATAATTATTTTCAGCATTAAATGACCTAAAAGGTTCATATGCCATAAAACCAGCCAAACAAACAAACAATTCCCGAAATGAAAAATACTTTTAATGCAAAAAGTTTTTCCAACTTGTCAATTATTACATATTTCAGTATGGCCGATTCGGCGTTGCCAAATAAGCTAATTGACTGAAAAATAAATGTTGTGCTTGTTTCATTCATTCTTTTTATTAATTCATAAATATTTTTTGATGTTTAAAAAAGAATAAAGTTTAAAAAAGTTAAAAATTGTTACGTTTTCTTTGAAATTGTTAACTATTTTATTTAAAAAAGAATTTTTTACACTAAAATATTAATACAAAATTAATTTAACATTTTTAGAAAATTTAATATTTAATAAGTCTTTTTTTACTTTAAATAATTTGTTTACTGAATTAATTTAAAAAATGTAAACAAAACTCTGACAAATTGGTAATATGATGCTGAATTATTCCACCACCGAAACATACTAACTCTATATTTTTACATGAATCCAAATGTAAAAATACCTATGTTCATCGCACACAATGTGCAAAACTTTGAATAATCTTTTTCCAATCTGAAGAAACATGTAGGGCACAAGTTAAAAACTTCAAAAATATTTTAGTATTTACTTTTAATACTTGATCATCTATTCAAGCCAAATATTATTCCTAAAAGCTTGGGTTTCAAAATGAAACAGTGTTAATCTCTCAGCTGAAAGAAAAAAAACAGTTTGATATGAATCCTTTCTGTTGGTTCAAAAATCAATTTATAGAAAAGGAAAAAAAAAAACAAGAAGAATGTAGAGTATTCTAAAAGTATTATTCGGACTACTTTTCTCATCCATATTATTTTCTTTCTCACTTTGAGATGAGGTATGATAAATTCTAAAGTATTATTCGGACGGTTTTCCTCATCTATATTTTCTTTCTTATAACATTTTGACCAAATATGGATGAGAAAAATAGTTTGAATAATACTTTTAGAATTTATCGTACCTCATCTCAAGGATTTTGAAAAACATGTCAAGTTCTTTAATATGCAAGGTTCTCTTTAAGAGAAAGTTTCCAATTTGAAACAAGCAATTTCCTGGAGTCTGCAGCTCCTATTATTGAATTCTACTTAAGCACTTTGATTTCTGTGTCTCTGCAGAATAATGGGAAGGAAACCTACCCCAAAATTTGTGAATCATGAAATTGCCATGACAAGTGATAGAAATGGTTAATCAATGCTGGTTTTACTCATCCACACCCAAATTTCTCATCTTAAAGTCTTTAATGTTCTATTTAAAGTTGTGTCTTGGGTAAGTCAGGGATATTTTGTCCATACTGACCATCAGGTCAATAAGCAAAGATTTAAACTTGCTGCAAACAGCTTGGCCATTAGACACAGGCTTTTCCTCTTTCTTATTCTGCATGATTTTAATATAAGTCATTTCCAAGTCAGAAACTACTCTCTGGATGGTTGTTGATGGATGTTAGACTCAACTTAGTTGCTAATTTCCTTTTCTATTAGAATAAAAGCAAAACTTCTCATGCAATATTATTGCATTTCCTTCCAAAAAATGGGATTCAATATATTCTATCCTAGAAATTTAGTTGTATTGCAAGGAATATGTATTAAATAATCTTAGCAAAAATTGATCATAATTAGATTGAAAAAAATTCAAATATTTCTCTATTATTGGAGATGGGAGATTGCAATATGAAATTTATTCATTAAAAGTTGATTATATGATAATAGTAGGGAATTCACATGCAAAGCTTATCTTTTACATTTTTCCACGAATATTTCTTATTTCCCATAATACTAAAACTCAATGAGTAAGTCTTACAATTTATAAATTAATTAATTTAACGAAAGATTTATTTGCGATTACCTACTTGACTCATATAACAGTGGCGTTAATGTTTATGAATAGAGTTTGAAAGTGTAAATTTCCTTGTTTTCGTATGTAATAAGCACTGGTTATAATTCCAATGGGAATGGTCTTTATCCAATTATGTTCTTATATGTAAATAAATTAAGATAAATGTAGTAATTTCCAATTGACCATCCTTTAATACTTGCAGATTAAAATCATAAAAGAAGAAACTTTTTCTTATTTAGAGTTGAATATATATATTTCCGCACTTTATTCACATTTGATTAATAAAACTAGAGTTAGAATATACCCACCTCATATAATTCTAAAATTACATTTGGAATTATGATATTTGCAGTAACCATTATAGACACATTTTCTGTTTTTTATATTTTTTATTTTTTCTGTTTTTCAAACCTGTTCATACCAACAACATCTACTGTCCATCATGAATTTATTTTACTTTATCCATAAGGATACAGTAAAATAAATTGATGCCCTTAACAGTAACCAAAATGTTATAATTTCAGCATAATACATATCCATGTTTTGTGTTTTTTCCTAAATTTTTTATCATATATATATTAAATATAAATACAATTATAGGAAAAGTTCAATTGTACTTTTATACTTGTTTATTATAGAAACAATTTGATATAAATAGGACCACCCAAATGCAGAAAAATACGCAAAGGGCTTTGTTTACAAAATATTGTAATATTTTAAACTCACAAAAAAGTAAAGGTGATGAAATTGAAGCAGAAACAAAGTTTCTGATCATTTTGTATGAAATGTGCCTTCAAACAAATTGAATAAATAGGATTGTTTTTTGTTTTCTTTTCCTATATAGAAAGTTTAAACTTATTTAGATGTAAACCTATGGAATAAGTAATGATATTAAGTATCATTCTATCATTTATGGTTATGAAATTATTTCTGAAACAGATCTTTTACAAATTCATTAGGTATTGGAATCTTTGCAATTCTAGTCCCTGTAATGATCCAATATTCCAGCGACTTGTAACAATACAAATCATTGTTTTCTTGTCTTTTTCTAATAACTTTTTATTATCATGATCATTGTGTGCCAGGTCTGCTACAACATCGGCGATCATGGCCTTCCATTCCTCTCTGTTTTCAGTTCTCCTGATGAGTTCATTGTCAGGAGATTCTTTCCTCGTTGCATAGTTATTCAGACTGTCTGTGTATTGTCTTACTCTGCCTTTGGTACCACAGATCTTTCCCCACAATATTCGCCTCCTTCAACTCTGTTTATGTGCCCAAAAAATTGTAATTGTCTTTTTCGGGTGGTTTTGAGTAAGGATCTTTTGTACCTGACCATTTCCATTACTTCTTCGATGGACTTCTTTTCAGTCCATGATATTCTCATAATTCTTCTACATATACCATATATCTGCTGCTTCAAGTCTTCTTTCAACCTCTTTTGTCAGCGTCCAGCATTCACATCTGACAGAAGGGTGGACTGTATGTAGGCTTTCAGAGTGTTGATTTTGGTGCTGAGTCTTGATAAAGATGGACTTCATCTTAAATGTGTCTTTGGACAAAGCAATTGATTCTCTTCTGTATTTCTGTGTCGCATCTGGCTTCTGGAGTTATTGTGAAGCCCAAGTACTGTCTATTTATTTAGTTACTATGCAATTCATTATGGCCTATTATCAAAATTTTGAAACATATTTTAGAAATGTAAAAATTCATGGACAATTTTGGTTAATTTTGCTTGTTTTGTGCTTGCCTGGATTTCAATGTCTCATATCAAAATATATTATTTATTGATTCTTTTTGTGTTCTTGCAATTCAGACAAAACCTTATCATGAAAATATTGACTACTTTATCACGAATTACAGTTTTTCAATTTTCTAACAGTAGGATTTTTTTATTAGTTTTTTTTATTTGATAGTCTTGACGTATACTTTTTAAATATACATTTTTCATTTCGAATTCAAATTAGGAAATTAATTTTTTTTATTTTTCATTTCCTTAGTTGAAATATTTTAGCTTCATCATTTAAAAAAATGAATTTTTGGAAAATGGATAGATTGCTTTTTGTTAATTTGCTACTTAAAGTGATTTTTAAGCAGTTAACATTCAAATGTTGCTAAATCAGTATCTTTGATTCAATCATTTTGACAAGGTAAATAGGATAATGAAGGTTCTAAAATGAAACCAATATTACTCAACTATAATAATAATATTAATAATAATAATAAATGTATTCCAATATTCAACGAGGCAGCAACTGTCTTTTCAAAATTCCAAATATCTATTTACTGCATTAAGAAATGAAAAATAAATTAAGAATTAGTTGTGAAACCTATGAATTTATTAAAGGCCTGCATTCCATGATAAAGAACAAAAAGATATTGTAGAGAAGAAATGATGTGTTGTTCGTTGGATTGATTGTTTATTGGTGTTTACTTAAAAGAAGCCAAGGACATGAGCCAATCCTAATAACTTTCTTTTTACTCTACACTTGATATGTTTATGTTCCCAATTTGGAAGGAAACTGCTTCCATTGAATTTTGAAGCATCAAAAATGTTCACTGAATTATTCATAAGAACAAATATCAGTTCTCTGAATAAATGTAGACTTCATCAAAAGTTAACACTTATGATTTTTTTTTTACATATATTTGATAATGTCCACTGGAGGAGGGCAATGCCTGTCAGGCAGGCGGCAAAGCAGGCTTTGGTGAATCAAATACCTGACAGCCTCATGCAACCTTCATTGTGAAGGCTGCTGGTCTCATCCTTCTTGGGCTGTTGTGGAAGCAATGCAGGCCAAAGTAAATGTGTGTGGCTGTTGCACAGCCACGGCCACCCCAAATAACTTACATAGCAAATGGCACTCTGTTTTTTGTATATATATATATATATATATATATATATATAGTTTCAAGTAGATCGATGTTGATCTGATTCTTTTTATCCAGATGTGGATGGAGTGCTCAATTAATTTATCTTAAGAGCTATTTAATGTTGAATATTATTATTGTGTTATAGAAATAACAAACACATTCGTAATTTTACAGATCCATACGCTATGCATTTCACTGCACAGGGCAGTAATAAATGTAACAGTCCACCGATGAGCTGCCCTGTGCAGTGAAACGCATAGCGTATGGATCTGTAAAATTACGAATGTGTTTGTT
>JAYKTE010376709.1:0-10785 GCA_036873565.1 Xipholeptos notoides
AAAGTCTAGGACAAATAGCAGCAGCAGTCTAAAATTAGATACTTGATAGTAGCTCCATGAAAATAAATATTTTAAGGGCTTTTTGGAATTTTGAAGGTTAACGGATTATCAACGGCCAGAGTGGGTAGTGGCAAAAATAGTTGCTACGCCACCGAGTACTCCGCACCAAACTCAATGAAAGTTGTAATTTTCACTGCAAAACCCTAATTTTGAGCAACCTCGAGCGAATCCTTTCGTAATTAATTAACTGTCGGATTTAACTTAATGACGACCCCAGCGTTATCATTTAGTCTTTTGTTGGGAGTAGTGGTTTAACGGAACCGGTTTTTCGTTTGTTCAACCTAATGATCGACAACGGATTTTTACAAGCTGCCTATTTCTTTTCCCAAATGAAAGATACTAAAAATAACTCGTATACCTAAATTGATACTTGATATTTGTTTTCACTGGGCTCCTTGACATACTTGGATTTTTTTTTGTCATGCTTCGACGGTTGTAACGTTAGGTGGAGCTGGGGTAGATGGAGTGTGGGCGTAAGTAAATAATTAAATAAATAAGTTCTTTTTCAATGGATAAATAATTTCGTAAAACTAGTAGGCCATGGACCCGAAGGTCTTTATCACCCTAGATTTTTCATTCTGTGACCTACATTTAGACTGGAAGAAGAAAAATTGGCAAATAAATGCCAATACTACCTTGAACATCATACTACTTTTCGACAAGCGCAGATGTTTAACAGTTGTGAGAATTTAATTTTAACAACGTAAGCTTCAATAAAACCATCATTTATGCAGTAAATATTGTCGAAATGTATAAAAAGCTGAATTGTAATTGGTCAGATTTTAGAACAAAGCAAGCCAAAATTTCAGCATCTAAGTCGTACATTAAAATTGAAATAAAGAATTAACTAACCCAACTAAATTTCGCTTAGGAAAAGTTACGAAAAATTTTCTTATGATTTTATACAGAATATTAAAAAAATTCCCTCACCTCTTCTACAGGCAAATAAAAGTGATATTTTTTTCCGGTTACATGTCTTGTAAAAATATCACTTGCCTATAGCACGAAGGCTGTATATTTATTATGCAGACTATAATCCTCATCTTTGTATTTGTTAAATTTACTACGTTTCGGCCAGTTTATTCTTTGGCCTTCTTCATGTTTCCTGTGTACCGGCAAAATTAAAACTGTAATCTGATATTTTTTTGCAGTTTTAATTTAAGTTATGGGCACTCCAGTTGCAATAGGTTTAATGATTAGAGCCAAGCTGTTATGGCGTTCTATCGGAAAGTGCTAAATAAATGACTAGAGTTTATCTAATACACCAAACAATGAAAGTAGTAATTTTGACTAAAAAACCCTAATTTTGAACAACCTCGACCGAATCCTTACGCAATTAATTAACTGTCGGATTTAACTCAGTGACGACCCCAGCTTTATTATTCAGTCCCTTGTTGGGGATAAAGTGGTTCAACGGAATCGGTTACTGGTTTGTTCAACCTAATGATCGACAACGGACTTTTTACAAGCTGCCTATTTCTTTTCCCAAATAAAAAATAGTAAGACTAACTCGTATACCTAAATTGAGTCGGACTTCGGAATCGTAGTACGTGAGTTCTAATCGTAGTTGTTCCATTTTCGTTCATATTTGGACTTATACCCTTGGGAAAGGTATGAATCCTCACATTCTCTCCCGCCATGGCTTAAATCGTGTATATTGTGTTATTAAAAGACTGCTAGTGGAGAAAAAGAACGTTTCTAAAAAATGATTGTTAATGGTATTAAATGACCTAAAAAGGTTGATATACCGTAAAAATAAACAAATAAATAAACAAAAAATCAAACAAACAGACCCACCTAAATTGATACTTGATATTTGTTTTTACTGGGCTCTTTTTTGTTATGCCCCGACGGTTGCAATGTTAGGTGGAGGTGGGGTGGGTTGGGTTTTGGTGTAAGTGTAAAAAATGCTTTGCCACCAACAGTCGTTGGTAGAGTCAGGACTGTGCTAATGTCGTGAATGAGGACTGGATGCAGTAGAATAAGAACCTGAGGGGATGCCCCATCACGCAGTCTTTGACTAGAATGGAGCAGGGACTGCTGCAGCTTCACGGGGAGACGTATTGTTACTCTGAGTTCAGTGAAAGCTACTGGTCACAAACGGCGCAAAAGATTGCTTGCTTGTTTGTATTTTACGGCATATCAACCTTATTAGGCCATGTTAATGCCGAGAACAATCACTTTTGATAAAAGTTTTTTGTCCACACGTAGTTTTTTTAAAAATAACTTAGTATGCGCTATTTAATCCATAGTCGAAGGGGATGTGTGAATTTATATCTTTCCATAGGATATGAGTCCAAATATGAACGCAAACGGAACAACTGGGATTCTTACTAGCATACTACGATTCTGAAGTTCGACTGCCTATCCACTGGCCAAAATTCATTTCCTGCGCAAAAGCACTGAGTGTGACCTGTGTGTAAAAAAACAGCCCAAACGAAAATGACTCTTGATTGAAATTGCTAAGTCATTTATCAAATGTTTATAAAATACTTTTCTTCTCAATATCAAATTATATCTAAAATTATTATATCATTTCTTATTTAAACGAATCAAATTGTTTTGTCTACAGAAAAATGTCTTAAATTCGTGATTTTAAGTTTATCGTGACTGCATTAAAGTATTTCAATATCTTAAAAATGTTCAAATTGTCAAATCTTATCAATTTTTTTTTATCAAATTCGATGCTATTTACTCTATCATACAAAAATCTTAACAATTAAAAACTAGCATGTTTGTGAGTGTGTGTGTGTGTGTGTGTGTGTGTGTGTGTGTGTGTGTTTTAATCATTGTATTTCGAATAAACTTTATTTTGACTTTTTGCATTAAAATAAATATTCTATCTAGTTTTCTGAACTTTTTCATCTCAGAAACGATTTTTAGTTTTAAAAGATTTTAACGTGCGAACATCATAGCTGATTTATTTTCGACCCAAGGTGTCATTTCTTTTTTTTTTTTAAAGGTGTGCCATTTATCAAGTGGTACCTATCTTTCGGTATGATGAATTTTTATAATTGTTAAACTTAATAAGATGATCGTGTTTTTTATATTTTTGTATGATTTTATGGTCTTAAGTTTTAGTATGATGACTTTTATGTATGCTATTTTTGATACCATGACTTTTATGGTTGATACTTTTGGTAGGATGACTTTCATCGTTGTTAATTTTAGTATAAGGACTTTTATGATTGCTATTTTTGATAGGATGACTTTTATGGTCGTTATTTTTTAGTACGATGACTTTTAGGATTGTTATTTATCCTCTGATAGCTTTTATGATTGCTACTTTTTTTTCAAAGAGCTGAGTCACAGGGTGATTTTCTTAAAATGGATAAATTGAAACTTTTTATTATTAAAAAAAAAAGACCTTTACTTTATTGTCACGGTTATCTTAACAGAAAATATTTTTTTAGCATTTTGCAAATTAACTGATGTGTATAAAACGTGGGATGATAGGGCAGAGGGAAGATGTCCGCCAATTGTCTTGGGATCTGGATATGAACAAATATTTGACATTGATATCTTCTTAGAGGTCTTTTCACAAAAATGAAGTCCTTTAAAGGCGCGAAAGTTTTTTCGAAAGCAAAATACTAAACAAATTCCTTTGAAGATATTCTAAAGATATATGTTTTAAGATATTACTCTGAAAACACAGGCCAAAATCAACAAAACTACAAGGCAAAATACTCCACGCTAAAAAACAAAACAAGACAAAACGTCTTTCATTTGAAACTATTAGTTAGTTATAAATGCAGAATATTCAAAATACGAGGTATGTTCAATAAGTAATGAAAAATGTCAGATGAGATAATATCTACTTTCATAAGCGTACAAAACTTTATCCCCTTCAAAATAACGACCTCTTGCATCGACACACTTCTTAATGCGTCTCTTCCAATCCTGGAAGACCTCCTTAAAGTCCTTCTTCGGTAGTCTCTTCAAGTAATTTTCCGATGCCTCTTTCAGCTCCTTTGAGGTCGTTTTTCATGCATGGAAACAGGAAGAAGTCAAATGGAACTAGGTCATGGTTGTACGGTGAGTGTTGTATCACTTTCATCCCCCGGTCATCCATCCAGGTGGTCACCAGTGTATGTTCAATAAGTATTGACTTTGTGGAGATTCAGATATTCAGTGAGAACTGTCTCCTCTGTGCCAATACTAATACCAACAGCTTCAAATATAATCCTAACAGTTATCGGACGGTCTTGCATTACTAATTTTCGCACTTCCTCAATGGTTTCCTCTTTGTGTACATTGTTCGGTGCTCCAAATCTTGGTTTATCCTCAACCTGTTCATTTCCTTCAGAAGATCTGTTAAACCACCAATAGAAACTTGCTTCATTCATATGTTCATCCCCATAGGCCCCCTTTAACATTCCATAAGCTTTTTGTTTGGTTTTATTAAGTTCAAAACAAAATTTGGTGGCATAACGTTGTTACTTGTTTCCTTGCATCTTGCTTGATCGACAAACCTGCTCTGACTAGTCCTAAAACGAACACCGCTGCACTCAAACCTAGAATGAGAGGAATTAAATCCTCTTGTAGACTATATGTATATGTAGTTCACAATGAAGTGGAAGTTTGATCAAATCATACTTAATATCTCTCCTGACATTTTCTCATTACTTATTAAACAAACAATGTAATCATCTAGGCAGTCCCTACTAGGAAGATAACAACCTAGAGACCAAAAATACAATTTCAAGATCTTAAAAGTTCCGACCACAGCAGGAACTTCCACTTATCATACATTTGGTAATTAACTAGCAATATTAGTCGGTCTTGCTTAGGGGTTACTTTGATGTCACTTTTCTGCTCATTTTGATATCTGTATTTTTTGTAATTCCAAGAATTTTTTCTAAGTTATCTGCCGTAATTTTTTGAAAGTCGAAAATTATTTTAGTAAACTGCAATTATATTGACACACTTCTTCTTCTGGGAAAAAAGGTTAAAATTTTTTTATGAAAATTATAACAAACCTAAAAGCCTGCAAAGCAAAAAGAGAAGCATTTAAGTTTTGTACAAGAATAATAGTAGCCCCCAAGTCCTTATGCTAATTATAATAAAGTCTTTTGATGAAAGAAATAACAAACATGTCCTTATAACCCAACATTTCTAAATGGTATGTTACTGGCGAAAATCTTTTTATTATTTAAATGAAAAAAAAAAAATTAGTAGAAAAAAAAGCATTTTAAAAAACATATTAAAAATCGGAAGTTTAATATAATAAATCAAATAAAACTAACAGACCTACATTGAAATTTCGGTTCTCGTGAATCATCGTTATAATCTTACGTCAACATTGTTCTTTATTTTTCATTTCATTTTTGTTAATAAACTTTAGATTTTTAATATTTTTGTTTGAATGTTTTTATTTCTACTAATTTCTTTATTTTGTCAGAATCTATCCAATTTCTTCGAATATTTACATAAAAAACCGTAATATTGTTTGGTTCATCGTTTTGGTTTTATTTATTCTACCTTGGAAAAAGAAAATAAATCAATTCATATTTCCCAAAAAAGCATAAAATTTCGCATTAAATCTGAAAATATCTTAAAAACTAGATTAACAGAAATTTTTTTATAGATTTTTGAATTAAAAAATTTGAAAAATTGTAAAATTATAATGCATTTTGTTACATACAAATGATTGCTGCATCATCCCGCGCGAGCACACTTTATAAGCACTTGGTTTAAAGCATGAAAATTAAATTTCATTCTATATATTTTTTAAAAACTTTACTAGTTTCTAAAATGAAGTATGTTCAATAAAGAAAATAAACAACTCACTTAAAAGAAATAAAATTATGAGTTTAGTACATTTTATTCGCAGTTTTGTGTTACGGGGGCGGGGTTAAAAAATTCTGAATTTGCTTATGAGCGTAACATTGCCATTACCATCAGTATTCCAATGATGTGATGTATCGTTGCATTGTTATGCATCGACGTCAGCGAGTTATTTCTAGTATCTTTTTTTTCTATTTCTTGTATCTTTTTTTTCTTCAAACCCAAAACGGTTGTCTGCTGCCAATCCCTGGCTGGGTTATGCACTTTCTGAGAAAGACAAAAAAAAAAAAAAAAACCAACAACAAATCACCAAAATAAAACCTAATCCAAAAAATAGCCATAAAAAATAACAGGAACATTTAAAAATAATTCAAGCAATTTATTCCAGAAAACATTTCTTAGATTAAACCTGAACTAGCCTTAAGCTAAACCTATCAAAGGGATTCGTCCCACTGGACAAAAGGTTCATGTAAACACGTTCTCTCTACTTGCTGGTCACATTAAAAAAAAATAATATATATATATATATATATATATATATGAAAGTAAGTTCGAAGTACAACAAAATTTTAATACAAAAAAGCTAAAATGCGACATTTAAAAAAAATATTTCCCTCTTTCTTTTGTTGCATAGACAACATGGAGAGAAAAAAAAATCGAATGTTTAAAAATACAAAATAGACCTTAGATACCTTTCGCCGACTCTTTTCAAAGGTAAATGTCGGAGCGAAATTATAAGATAAAAAGCATAGTGAAATTCAAGTGTATATAAAAATGAATATTGAATAGTAGTTGGAGAGAAGAAAAACATTTTTTTTAGCTTTATATATATATATATACATATATATGTATAGCAATCTACAGCAAATTTCTTTAATTCTAACATTAGTTATATGTAAAAATATCGTTATAAATTTTAAGTATATATTTTCTATGATAAAGATCATATTAAAACAGTTTTTATTCACATTAATAAAACATATCCGTTGTAATGAGTACAGGATATAGAATAATGATGATGAATGTCTATAGAACAGTTGTGTCTGGCATGAATTTGTATTTATTAATACAAACTCCGGTTATAACGATATAAAAGCGGTTTTCCACCTAAAACAACCTATAACTTACATTTATAACCTCTTCGTAGCACTGGTATAATCACCAGTAGTGAGCTGCACAATAATGGTTGGGAAAATTCCGGTGTAAGGTGTACAGCATGACATATGTTAGTTTTCTTTCTCTTTATTCTTTTAAACATTTGATCAGTAGCGTAATATGACACGCATATTTGAACTGCATAGGATGATATGTAATGGATTTGAAATTTCTGTTTTTCAGGGAAGTTATTTTGAATAGTTATGTCTGTTTATTTCATTCTATAATCACAATTACGCATTCAAATTTTAATTTTAATTTAAAGAAGAACAAAGCAACATCAATTGTAGAAAAAGTGTTTTTTTTTTAATAAGCAACTACGAATAGGACAGTCTTATTACATAATCTATTTTTTATACGTAGCATTGTTAAATCAAATAGTTTCTCTGAATCTTACACGATTGATTTTTTTTCTTAAAATCTAAAAAAAGAAAAAAATGGTAATTTAGAATAAATGTTAATCTTATTTAATCTTTGTTTTTATCTTAATTTAAACACAATCTTTCATGTCCGGACTCTGTAACCAATCCTTTATAACCGGAAGCATACTTTAGTCCTGACATGAGGAATTCTGCTGCAATGCATTGCTAAATTTACATAAAAATTGAACCTCTTCCGCTTCTATATCTGTCTTCCACTTTTATATCTCTTTTCCTTTTTCATTCCCCTTTTCAATCTCTCTATCTTTGACTGACCCCAACACACAACACATACTTTACACATAAATTTGATTTCTTTTGATAGGATAGATGAGTTTGTGATATTTTGAATTCAATATTCAAACGCTGAAAAGAAAAAGAAAAAAGGATGTTTGTCGATGTTTTACGGCATATCAATACTTTTAGGTCATTTAATGCCGATAACAATAATTTATCGTAAACGTTATTTTTTGTCCACACTAAATTTTGTGAATAACACATTATGCAATATTTAACCCATGCAATGTGGGAATTCATACCCTTGACAAGGGAAGTAGTCTAATGACTGTGATTCGAACTCTCGTACTACAATTCTGAAATCCGACAGCCTATCCACTAGCCCAAGTCGACTTCCCGAAACAGGACGTAAATAAATGGTGTTCAAACGATTTTGTCGACAATTAGAACTTGAATTATTATTTTTCAAATCTAATAATTACGACTAATTTCGGAAATCAATGCTGTTTTCTAATATGAACATGAATTTCTAATATTTAAAGAAAACGCCGTTTCCCACTCGTGTCTGAGTATTGGGCTCATTTCGTCTTGTACCCTATTTTCGTTCATATGAAGAGAAGGGGAAATCGCTGCGGACGTTGTTTTGGGTGGCCGTGGCTGTGCGACGGCCACGCCCACTCAGTTGACCCACAAGGCTTCCGCCACGGTTCAAAATGCATGAGACATGCAGTGTCCATAATGCAGGTTACACATTATTTAGCGTAACTTGACCGATAGTTTTATTGGAGATTCCTGCAGTCGTTTCTGCACGGACAAGAGAGATAAAATGGCAGGCATTGGACGTCGCTATAAATTTATGATTATCAACACGCAAGCAAGAGCCCGGGTAGCAAAACTAATAATTTTCTCAAGGTTTTAAGTGCGTAAGTAAACAAAATGGTCTGAGATTTGAACTCATACATTGGAATTCTAAAGTCCAAGTCGTTATCACTTCGTTATGAGGACTAAAAAAGACTAAAATGAATTTAGAATATCGTAATTTCTATTTTTAATCATCGTAAAATAAACCATTTGATTTAGGACAGATTTCTGGTTGATAATTTCATTTAGGATTCAGCAATCTTCTCTCTTATAATAAAGACCGCTGTGTATTTATTCATTTATTTACACGTATCATGACACACTCTGATGATTAAAAGCGAAAACGAGTAACCTGTATGCAGAACCGAACCCCAGATTGCATTCATTATTTTCATCTTAACAGTTTGATGCTCTGCCGACTGAGCCATGAGAGCTGCATGCGGATAAGAAGCGTTTTTCACATAATCTAACAAATATAATCTATTTAAAATTATTGAATATAAAATTCCCGAGTTGACAAGCTTGGAACTTTTTTTAAATTATTCATCTCTCTTATAATAAAGATCGATGTGTATTTGTTTTATTTATTTATTTTTTATTTGTATACATTCTGTCAGGCAATGAAGAAATTGAATTTATTTATTGATTGTTATTTTTTGGCCATTCAAATGTTATAATTTGTATTCATAATCCTTATTTTATTCTTTACATATTTACTTATAATAATTTTTTTTATTAATTTACTAACATTTTTATGCTGTCATTTTTGACGGCATGGGCATATCAGTAAGATATAAAAACTCAAAGGATAAAAATATAATAATAGATAATTTCAATTTCTCATGACTTTTTCAGTAATTGTAATATATATTTCATATGGTTTAAGATAATATTAAAAAATAGATATTAATTGAAACACGAATAATCAACTAGTTTGATTTCTGAAATAAGACTTGATCTTGCACAGTATTTTATAGTTTTCTGGAAATTTACCGAGTTTGACAATTAGCACTAGAAGAACGGTCGAGACGAGATCGGCCATTAAATTCTGCATGTTACCGTCAGTATGAAGATGATAGTTCCAGAACTTTGAATAGGGTTATGGAATAGAATTGATTTATGTCATTTTAAGAAAATAGTCAACTTTACATATGTTTAATAATGTGTTACGGCATTTTTTTTTGTAGTTTTGTTTTGCAATTATGAAGTCCCGGGGCGTTAACAGTATTCTCTGCACTTCAATTGATTACAGATGTGCACGGATGTATTCATTTTTTCCTACAGAGTTTTATCTACGTAAAATATGTTTACAGATACGTTTTTGATCGTTTGAATGTATATGTGTTTTGATTCTAGCTATCATTCAGATTATTCGGACTTCTATTCTCATCTTTATTGTTATATTTCTTATGGATAATGTTTGTCTACGCTTGTGAGATAGATTTTGAATATCGTTACTGAAATGATTCTGACTGCTATTCTCGTCTTTATTGTTATATGCGCAATAGATAATAGTGCATATTATGTTATAAAAAAAACTAGTGGAGAAAAAGAACTTTTCTCAAAAATGATTGTCCTCGTCATTAAACGACATAAAAAACGGTCGGTATATTCCGTAAAACATAAACAAACAAATGGAATTGTCAATGATGTTGCTCTTTGTAATTCTTGTATTTTATGTAAATAAATCTAGTAAGGAAACTCTTTTATAAATCCGTGTGCGAATCATTTATTTAATACCAAGTCAGTTTTTTGCAAGTTATTCCAATATCCGGGTACCCATCTTTTGTGCCACGAGGTTTCCACCGTGAATATTTGGAAAACAGCAAATGAAATGAACCTTGCTAATATTTGTGACCCAACGAGGCACAGAGGATCTAATTTCAACAAAAGCTAATTTGGGTTAAGCTTTAAATGTGGTAAAACCCACGTTTCCTGCAGTTTGAAAAAAATGTTTTTCTGTTTCAGTTGCGCTTAACCGAGTCGAGCACTTTATGACAGAACGTATAAAAAGTTGTCTCTCTCAGCAGATTGCAAGTAGTTACCGGCTTATCAGATGCGACATTCTCACAAAAGAAGAAAAATGTTAAGAGCTCAATTATGAAATTCTATTTAGAAAATGACATCATGTCGAGTTTGAGATTCGGTATAGAGACCATGCATAGGGCGTTTAAAAACATTCCTTTACAATACTGTAATACTTCAACTCTGTCTTTCATATATATATATATACAGAGAGAGAGAGAGAGAGAGAGAGAGAGAGAGA
>JAYKTE010376820.1:0-10784 GCA_036873565.1 Xipholeptos notoides
AAAGCCCAGGGATGAGCACATAAAAAAATGGCCTTGTGCCGAACTTGGGTTGGTGCTTGACCAAGTAAATATCATATTTATAACTTATTAATTGTTTTGTTTATACGGTATATTCATATGTGGGGGGGGGGGGTGTTAACATTCGATAAAAAAAATTCAAGGAAATAATTTTTAAAGACAATAAAATTCTACGTAAGATCTGAAAAAAATAGAGAAATTGAAAGAATAGAAAAATTTTGAAAAACATTCGAAGTTTCAAAAATGTTACCGAAAGTTTCAAGAATTTTAGAATAATGCATTTCTTTACGTAACTATGCACTTGTGCAAATGAACGCATACACAAATTTACACACGCTAGCATTAAAAATGTAATAAATTAAATTATACACGTTTTAAATAAACTTTATTGATTTATTCTAAAAGTTGTTTTTTTAATAAAATCAGCAAACGATTTAAAAAAATGAAAATTATTATTTTTGTGAATTTTATGCGCTGTTTCGTGACATGGGCGGACGACCTGGTACTACTATAATACTACTAATAATAATCATTTGTGAAAGCATGACTGTTGCAATTACTCATAAATGAAATACTATTGAAATAATAATGTGTGTAAGAATAATTAATTAAATGTAACTTACCAGGACATGTTACTGCACACGCTATTTCTTCAGCTGAGTGTAGTTTGAAGACTGGACCTGTGGATAAAGGGAAATAACTTACGAATTAAATTATCTATTTTTGTTTTAATTGCCTAACTTGCATTTAAAATTGTGTTCGCTTCTATGGCAATTGATAAAACCATAATGAAATATACCATGGTTATAGAGATAAAGATATTTACTGCTTGGACACCTTTTAAAAAATCATTTGAAATGATGTCTGTCCGCAACTTTCCGAATTGAATAACCGTATCAAATAACAGGGTTTAAAAACAATTTAATAAATTTTATCTTTAAATATTGCTATCTTTTTTTTTCATGTATAATTAATTTCAAACTAAATGTTATACATTAATTGACAAAACGAACAATTCAAGCAATTATTCTACTAATTTATCGAAAATCCAATTTGTATGACCGGGTTTTATTGATTAAGGACCGAAAATAAAAAATATAGCACGAATGGTTCCGTCGGCAGAGCATCAGAGTTTTAAGATAAAAAATAATGAGGACAATCTGACGGTCTAGAATTCTAGTACTGATGTGGGCCATACGTTTTAGCCTTTAATCTTCAGAGCGTGGTCAGAGTGACACAATAAATATATATAAGTGAATAAATATACGACGGTCTATTTTATATAGTATAGATAGATTCTTTTTATTGTTGATTTATTTATTTTACGTCCGGTAGCATATGTCACTAGACGTCATACAAGAAGCCACGTCCTCAGTGCGCGTGGTTGAATGTTTTTCTATCAACTTTTGTAAGAATTTATGTTTTAAGTTTTTTGTTTTGTATAGGCTTTTCTTTTTATTTTACAATCAATGATATTTCAGTGTACATCGGTTTTTGATAATCCCTAATTGGAACATTGGACACACAGATAGAGTATGTCTTTAACCCCCATAAGACAAAACTGGTAATAAAATGTATAAAACTAAAATAAAAAAGCAATTATTTTGCTGAATCTCTTCATTAAACTTTGTTTTTCTAATAGACAGATACATATTTTAACAAAAGCGTATAATTTTTTCAAAAATGATTTTTTTTTTCATTAAAACAGCAATTGTCCAACTAAATGCGTCCATGTTTGCATAAAGAAATCAATTGGATAGTGTCACATTTCTTTGAAAAATTATTTTTTTAAAATTCAATCAAATTTTTTTTAAGCAAAGAAAATATTCTATTTATTGAATTTTTTTTCATTTTTTCACATTATACGTAGAATACAATTAAATTTTGAATAAAAATATTTTTTTATCTACCATAGAAATGGTCTTCCTATTTTTTATCTGAAATAAAAACCCTCCCATAAAAAAATGTCATTTAATTAAAATAAATAATGTAGGGACACGATATTTTTTCTTATTTTTTAAAGAAAGAAATCTAATGTGTCATTTTAACATATTAAAAAAATTCATAAATATTGTATGACTCTTTTGAATAATTAATTTAAAATCTAAAAATATAAATTGAAAAAAATATATTTATATATATTGATTTTGATGCATAACTATTTAAAAAAAATTTTTGTTTTCTCCCTTGCATCTGGAGAATAATCCATTTTTTATAAAAATGGAGACAAAAAAGTCACTCCTTTAGTCTATTTATTTATTGTATTTCTTTGTGTTTATCATTGTTTTACGCATGCGCATAAAAAAGTGTGAGCAGACGACAATTTCTTTTTCGTTTTGAATCAAACTTTCCAATTTTATTTCCAATATATAATCGTTTTTTTTAACCACCTTGATATTACTCTTTATTTTCAAAAAATGTAATAATTTAATTTTTTTTATCATTCACATTTGTCTGCTGAAAAAAAAACTACGATTTTCTTTCCAAACTTAAATTTTTTTAATTATTGTATTTCGAACGTTGCCAATTATTTCGCGATGTTGTCATTTAAAAAACAGTCGACACAGCCTTAAAATTCATTCTTAATTAAAAATCTTTGAAAACAGAATATATTTAAAACCAAATCATGCTCCAGAAAAGTTTTGAAGGCGACATTTTTATTGGGTTGTTGAATTCAGAGGCTAGATTGAACTAGTTAATAATACAGATTTCTATAAATAATGTATTCCAGCGAGTGAAGAAGTTATCCAATTTTCATAGTTTTTATTGGATTGAAGAAATAGATGATCATTATTAGAGATGATGATTTTAATATTTTATGATTTTATCTATTCAGGGTGTTCTTATATATATTTTTTGTCCAGTTATGAAACAGATTTCGCTCTGTATGTCTGTCTGTCTCCCTCTCTTCCCTACACACACATAATATACATTTATGTTGCGTGTTTACTGCAGGTGTGTGATTTTAGTTTGTTGATTTCATTTAGAATTTATATAAATTTGTTGTTGATATAAGAATAACTGTCGATGTGGCTTAAAATGTAAATTCAAATTGATGAATTTGGAAATAAATATCTATATGTAGAAAGGATCAGAAAATAAGAAAATTTATTGTCATTTTTGCTTATAAACAACTTTTCTTAGCATGCATCTAATTTCACTTATTACATTTTCAATAATTAGCGACGGAAACCGATCTTTTGTTAAACTCTCCCCTAAGTTTACATACGAAATCTGTAGGTTCCCCTTGAATAGCATATAAAGATGAAAGTGGTTAGGATTTTACACAAAGTATGAATTAAGTCTGGCAAGTTAGATTAAATTTAGAAATAATCTTCTCTCCCTCTGACTTTCATTTTCATGGATTCAATTAAAAGATTCTCCACCTTTGCTCAGGATTTTCAAATCCTTAAAATAATCTATAACTCCCTTACACATATTTTTAAAATGGCAAAACAAATAATATTTTCAATGTAGAAACGTAATGTACTCACTAAGTTATAAGAATTCTATCGTTAAAACCCATTAATGTTTATTCTAGATTGATATCAATTTTGCCTAATGATTCATATTGTAAAACAAATGAAATGTATTTTGATTATGCTTAGAAAATGATTATTAACAAAAATAACACTATATATCAAATATATTTGTACTTTGAAAAATTATTATAGTATGTATACTGACATTGCATTTCCACTATCAATCATCAAACGTTTAAAATAATGAAAATATTATTCTAAAACAAAACGTGTTTATTATTGTCGTGGCCTGGAAGGACCACAATGAGAACAGAACACCAGAGTATTAGTTAAAGACAAAAGAACGTTACAGAAATGAAGAGAGTAAGCGAGTGTCCAACCAAGCGTGTGCGAGGTTAACTCCCAGATCTAGTGCCCCTGCATAGGACCGTTAAGTGTTCCGGTATATATGGACGGTGGTAGAGTCCATTCGGAGGGTGGTTCCACTACAACAATTATATAAGAGTGACAATCTTTATATGGCATGAATGAACGGTTCCATGGTAAAAATGTCAAGGAAAAAATGTCAAACTCGTCAATGTTCCTGAGGGCTGGTTCGTTTTCTTTAACGCCATATCAATCTTTATATAAATGTAATACCTAGAACAATTATTTTTTACGGAAACCTTTCTTTTTGTTTTTGATGGTTTGTTGGAAGAACGAAAACGCAGTCTTAAGTATCAGGAAATCTATATTTTTTATTATTATTCTGGGGTTTTTGGAGGCAGGTGGACGAAACGAACTGACTAAAATCTAAACTCGCATATTACGATTTCAAAGTCCGCACGCCAACTGAACTTTCCCTTCAATGTTCATGTTATTTTGGCTGCGTATAAATTATAAAAAAATTCTTTGATAATTGAAATAATATTTATTGATGATAAACTTGATTTAATACTTATACTAATGTCTAGATTTCTAAATCAATCATCGTATCAATGAGTAGCTAAACTGAATCTATTTGTTATGCAATTTGACAAATCTAAAGGAATTTCAAGTATAAAAAGAAAAGGAAGCATCTTACCTGCTTGGCTTGTGGCCACAAAAAATACGAACAGCAAAAGCTTTGCAGAATCCATTTTGGTCACTGTTATTACTGATGTTGTCACAGCACCAGGAGTCGTCATAGACTGATGATTTGGTGTTACTCGTCCGCTTTTATTGGCTTTTCCTACAATGATGGTTCAAAAGTCCACATTGTCCTATTTCCTAATGATGACCAAATTTAAAAAGATAACATTCCCAAACGAAAAAATATCAACATTATCACTCCCACCTAAATCTGCACTCCCTCCACAATATTAATAACTTCTTTCAAAGATTCTCACTGACTAGCATTATTAATAACAATCGATAGTCCAGTACAAAAGAATAGATTACAGATATGGAAACAATTCTCTTACGATAAGATAGTGTGTTGATAAAATGAACTACTTTTCCTCCATTGATTTTATTCTAATCATGTTATCTTTAAATATTGTCTAATATTGTTTTTGGCAATTATCATTAACAAATCCCTGTGTAATTATTGAATACGAATAAATCTTAAATACTCATTTAGATAAAATCCATCTTGTTGATTAAATAACACTTTTCTGTCCACGCTTAAAAGTTTTAAAAAATTGACTGCTGAGAAATAGATTTTTTAAAAATCATAACACTTTATTTATTTACAAGCATTTTTTGGTTTTATTTACTTTAAAATAATATTTTTTACAGGTCGGAAAGAAAACTAATTTTACTGGTTTTTATTATGTTTTGCCTTGAATTGAACTAGCTTAGGTAAATCTGTACTCGTGAGATTTATCAAGAATTGTAATCGGTGACCGTGATAGCCACCATTTGTTAATCGCAAAAACATTCAGTATCCATATTTATCATGTTTTCACTTTTAGTGACAATTTGTTTTTATAAAATCCAGATTGAAATTCAAATACATGAAGCCGAAGAGGTCACAAATAGTTATTTACTAGATACGATAAATGATATTTTCTAAAAATTGACATCTAACTGTAAAACAATATCATCTATGTGACTGTTAAATAGCCGCGGAAGTATTTCTTGTCAGTGTATCTTTGAAATAAATGGGTTTTAGATAAATGGCTAAGTCCAAATATCCCAATTAACTCGTCATGGCATGATGATACAGCAAGAACAACATTAGATGTTTCTTTAAAAAGTAAGGATATAAAGTAGCGCAATTATTTTTAGCTTTATTTGGAGAAGGGAATTCTGAAAAATACTGTTTTTCGACGCAGTCAATAGCATTAAACAATTATTGAAATTCAGCGAAGCAAGCATCCAATCATTATGACATTTTCAACAATTATTAATTAAATAATAAATTTCATAATGATAATTTTTTTAATCAATCAGAAAATATATTTTCGATGATGTGTAACCCCACTTTATTTATGATTTATTTTTGCTGTTTTTAACAGGTTCATATAAATGATATTTAAACAAAGGAATAAAGTATTATTCTGACTCACTATGTTTTGACCGAATCCACCTTCGATCTTCCTCGGGGTGATTCTGTCGAAAGGTAGTGAAAATAATTAAGATGGGGACAATAGTTCGAATAATACTTGTAGAATTTATCATGCTCCATTTCAAGGATTTCGAAAAATAAAGAGAAAAAGGTTTAAAAAAACAAATTAGAAACATGTTTACGACTACTTTTGAAAATAAATGAGAATGAATATTTGAGCTTGATATTTTTCTTTGTTTTAGGTGTTGACAAGTTAAAATATTAATGTTTCAACACTGAGAAAATTATTTCTATTTTTTAAGAAAAATAGGAGCTTTAATTTCAAAATACAATTTAAAAAATATTTTGATTGCGTACCCAGATATCTCGTATATTGTATTCAACAAAAACCAAAAAAACAAAACATTAATACTACTATAAAACATATATAAGGAAATCTTACGACACTTTTTATGAATTAATTTATTATAATTCATATTTTAATTCTGATGATTTTCCAAATTATCAAAGAAATTTGATTCCTAAATATAGATTTCTCTTGCTCGAATGAATAGAATTTTGTTCGTCACTTTGGCAGGACTTTTGTCGCCTGGCAAAATTTGATAACTAAATTCCCAAAAAAGGTTTAATTTGTTTAACGCTTTTATTGTAAATTTTAATGATAAATGAAATATTGTTTTCTTTTAAATTGAAAGTTGTCTTCATTCTTTCTAACTTTTCGCTGTATTTTTATGCACATTTAAAAATGTTTTAAAGATTTAAAATTCAGACTAAATTAGCTTTTGTAATATTGGAACCCGTTATTTTTCAAAGAGCATTCACAGCACACTAAGTAATTATTTATTGTCATTGAATTTATTTAAGTAATTTTACTTTACATTTACATTTATTGACTTAAGTTATGGATATTTGATTTTATAAAATATTCTTAAAAATCTTTCGGAAATTAACGAAATAAATATCTTAAGCCTAGCTGAACAACAATAATAGGTATGAAACGGTTTCCTCTTTTTAACCAGAAATGGTTTATTAATAGCTTTATTGAAGCGAGGAGTTAATAAACGCTTTTTCTTCAGATATAAATTTATTTCATGTTGATTTATTTCAATAAATTCATATTTTGCTATTTGTAGCAAAAAAACATTTAGAAATATTCAAACAAATGATTTTTGAAATTTTATGTCAATCTGTGCACCCATAAAATTGTAAGGTGAAAAAAATGAACAGTTTCCATAATAAAATAAAGAAAAATATCTAATTCAGCAAAAAAATTCAAAAAATCTTGTGTCTTCTTTTTAAAAGGATATAATGAGAAACTTATATGTGAATTGTGAGTAGCAATTGTTAGTTGATTTAATTGCTTAATATTCCTATTTAATTTGATTAAAAATAAGAATTAATTTACAACTAAAAAAATCCTTGAAAAATATTTTTCCTAATTTTTACTTAAGTTTCAGACCAAACGCTTTTTTGTGAAATATAAAAGTTTGACATGTATTAAAAATTAAAAAGTCTGAAATATTATTTTGGTAAAAATTGGGATAATACTTTCCTATTAACGCTAAAACCTATTCAGATATAGTTTAAAATTGTTTTAAAATCACTGGAAATTTTTTGTCGTTCAGGTTTTGTCGCCTCCGTGCTTAATAGGAAGATGAAATTGATTAAAGAAAAATAAGAACGTTGACAAATCAATGATCTATATTTATTCAATTCTCAGAAAGCTCAATCTAAATCTTGAATTTAAGGATCATCGCAGACAATTCCATTATCCTTGAACTATTTTCTATATTTTGTACATTCATATGACAGATACAATTGGAGAATCTATCATGTTTTATTATTAATTGTTAACAAAGTATTTATCGATTAAAATATTATTTACAAATATTATCCTTATTTAATTATATCTAACTAGCTGGACCCGTGGAAATTCCACGGTAGTTGAAAATTCTTAAAACACGCAACAAAATAAAACAAACATGACATGGATTCATTAAAGAGAGAGAGGGAATAATAAAGGAAGGTGAAGTAAAGGGAAGATTTTTAAAAATTCAAAAACTAACGTGACTTTTAAAAAGCTATAGAATATAATAGACAGCTTGGAACCATAAACAGCCATTAAAAAAAAATCGCACTGGACAAGCAGATTTTTTTAAAATGAAAAATAAACACATATTCTTGTTATGTTTTTTTTTCTCAATAAAGGAAAAGATTTAATTCAATTGCACACTTTTTTGAAATTTTAAAAAGTAAAACTTTCTGTCTCTTATATACACGACTTTTTAAAATTATAAAACTAAATACCCATATTTTTATTTTTTTTGTACATTTTTCACCGGAAATAATCTTAATCAGATAAAGAGCTACAATAAAGGAGGGAAATTCGTTTCTAACTAAATAGTATGGTCGATCATGATGTCTTTGTGACACCGGACTCATGGTTTTCGGGCAAGCAAATTTATAATTAGATTCTTACAAATCAGCTGATTACTTTTTGGTTTTTAAGAATAATAATAATCATATTTTATTTTTTTTTAATTTATTTAGACAGGTTTTTTTCAGTCTTTTCATATATTCATCTTTTATTTCTATTGCCGTGTCTTTATTTCTAAAATTATTGATAAAGAATTAAATACAGTCTTTTAAAGCAACCAAAATGATATATTATAGCTTATTAGGCTAGTCAATTTCGCAAGCCGTTCCATTTATTTAACCTGACCTGAATTGAATTGAATGAAGAAAACACTTCACTGATATCAATGAAATGATTAATGAAGAACAATGGCCTCTGGCCTGATGCAATGATATTTTGTCGAATCTAGGCATCTAAAAGTACAAGTTATGAAATCAATTTAGCATTTCGTGGATCCATGTATCTTTTGAGTCAAAGGAGGCAGTATCATTGATTGATAGATCAACGAAAGAATGTAAAGGATGAGTGTATCTCATCCATGTTCATATTCATTTGATCAGGTTTTTTTCTGTATAGTTTTTTTTAAGTAATTTCTTTTTTCTTCTTAAATGTTCTGTAAATGTTAATTATTGCCCGCCTATTTAATGAGTACCTAAGTATTTTTGTGTCTTGTCTCAGTGTTTGTATTATTTCTTTTGTTTTTTCGTTGGTCTCTTTTTATATTAAATACAGTATATCTTCAACTGTTCACGGTTTACCATTTTCGCGGCCCTGTATATTTATGCCTCAGCCTAAATTGCCATAAAGCAACAGCTAAGCTGTGCATTATCATCATCGTATTGCACAGCAAATTTCATCATCCTTTTATTATCATTCATTATTAGTGAATGCATTAACATTCATTTTTTCAATTATTATTGCAATATAGTACGTATTTTCTTAATAATTGCATACACCGTATGTGTTTCTGTCCTTTTGTACTTACGTACCTTTCTTTGAAAATATTGCTGCAGTAAAAAAGTATTTGTTTGATTGTGTTTTACTGCATATTGCCCTTTTTAGGTCATTTAATGCCGAGAACAATCATTTTTGACACACAATATTTTTGTCCACACTTACGAATAACACAATAAGTAGAAAATTAAAATGCGTTTCCATTATCATTACTACATTAGTGAAATACATAACTGCATGCAATATTACTACATTATTACTGTATTAATGAGTGTCTTTAGGAAGTGTTTGGGAAGCATTTAGTAACGTATATGATCCTATACAGACGTTTTAAAACTACATCCAATATTCACGGTTTTTCTATATTCGCGTAGTGGGGTGTGGAGTTAAAGAATGTAACCTCCGCAAATAGCGAGGAAATACTGTAGTGGGCGGTTTTTTAAAACTCTAAAGTCCATTCCAATGGCTTGGATAAATATCGTTTGTAATTTTTTTTTAAATTCATTTTCTTTCCATTTTTTTTGCTTTTTATTTTCATGTCGCCCCTTTATATAGCATATAATTCATTTTATTTTATTGATTTTATATACACGTATATATATTTCTAACATACATACATACATAGACACACATCACATGTATATATTACAATGTTTATATGGCACTATAATAGTTAGTGCCTCTTGTATATGTTGGTTAGCAATTTGTAGAGGTAGAGAATCAATATCATAGACATATCTGTAACTAGCAATATTTCCTGGTCTTTATCAGAGATTGTGTTTGACCCCTTAACATGTATTTTTCCAACTGAAAACCTAACCGAATTTGTTCCACAGGTCCGAATACCTCATATATCAAATTTCAAGTCACTAGACCAAAAAGTGGCAAAGTAGTTTGAAATTGTCATGAAACTTTTGAACAATTTTTTTTTTCAGTGATAGACTGTAAGAGTGTGCAAAATTTCGTTAAATTTATACCATTTCTTCTAGAAGCTGATGTTTTCGATACTTATCTAAGAACACTCCCAGACATAAGGTACAACTGTGTGAATTTACCCCCAAAAAACAGCCACGCTGTCTCGAAATCCAAACTCACAGACACACAGACCAAATTTCACTTATATATAAGTTTAGATACATGATAACGGTATATTTATACAGGTCTCTTTCTCATATTAATATGCCTATCTATCTATCTATCTATCTATATATATATATATATATGAAATGTTTTAATCTGAGAATATTTCAAAAAATGAAGATTCTCATTGGATGTACATCAATGAGAATCTTCTGAGAATCAATGTAAATCATTCGAAGATTTTAAATTTTTCTTTGTTTGTTTACTCTTGATTATTTTTTTCTATTATCTAAATATAATCTTT
>JAYKTE010376931.1:0-10784 GCA_036873565.1 Xipholeptos notoides
CATGCATAAATATACATAACATCATCCCACCCCCTAAAAGAAAGACAACCCCAACAAAGCAACAGCTGATTTTTACAATAATCTGAAAAGGAATCCACTTCTAAAGATGAACTTGGAAAAGTCGGAAAGTACTTGGGCTGATGTGAAGACTTATCAGGAAATTTGAAAAAATGAAGAAGAAAATAAGTAGACAAGATATAATTGTTCTTTACAATCAAACTTGTGTAAAAGAAAAAAAAGCATAACACTGCCTAAACATGCATATATTTATACACCCACAAATTTATACATACGTACACACACAAACGCATACGCGTGTGCTCAACTCTGTATATCTATTGAAATCTTAGATAACATCTAAAACTCATAATACCTAGTACGCTATTTTGGTTTTTGCAATCTGAGAAAATAGCATTTAAAATGTGTCCTATCATTATATTCCACCCTGTATATATATCTATTCAAATCTTAGATAAAACGCAAAACTCTTATGTACCAGTTATATACTCAGTACTCTATATTGTTTTTTTTTCTAATATGAGAAAATAGTATTTAAAATGGGTTCTATTATTATGGTCCACTCTGTATAATCTGAGAAAATAGTATTTTAAATATGTCGTATCCTTATGCTCCATCCTGTATATCTATCCCGATCTCAGATAACATCTACAACTCCCGTGTACAAGTTATTTAATAAATATACTTAGTACTCTATGTCGTTTTTTAATCTAAAAAGATAACATTTAAAATGTGTCCCGTCATTATGGTCCACTCTGTATAATTTGATTCTAATAGTTTGGTATACAAACAAAACCAAAAATATATAACAAATAAACTGAACTGTTTTTGATCCATCGTCTTCCTGGGAGATTTTCATTTGATGTCCAGATGCTTGTGACAATTTGAATCAGAAACCTTGTCGCCTTTTCCTCGTTGATCGATGGCCAATCTAAAAAAAAAAAAGGACACAAATAAAAAGTTGAAAAAAAGAAAAGAAAAAAACAAGAAAAAGTAAAAAAAGTGTTTGAGGATGAAGTGTTGTTTAACGAAGTCATTATTTCTATATTGTGTTTTTCTTTGGGCACCTGCACATTGGCAGTTGGTTGATTGTCCACCTTAACATCCCCACAAACCAAGTCCCTTCTTCTTCTTTATTTTTGCAGTCGAGCCTTTTTCGATGCAAATTAGCTCTATTCAAATAGCAGGGTGGGCGCGGTGGGGCGCAGGGCTTCTATTGTCAGCACAAACATTTGTTCCAAGTCCCAACTTGATTCTGGCTAACCACAATCCACTTGGATAGAGCTACCTATCAGTTACCAAAACATCTTTAAGCCCTTCTGAAAAAAAGCAGCCCGCAAAGAACAGGGCCAAACAAACAAATAAATAGACATATAAATAAATGAATAAAAAAATTATCAATAACAAAAAAAAAAAAAAAAATACAGAACAAAATACGACACTATAAAAAGCAAATAACCTCGTCCCCCCCCAAAAAAAAGGGGGTGGTGGTGAAAACAAAAACAATACGAAAACAAACAACCAATACAAAAACAATAAGGCAATAAACAAACAATCATTGAATATTTTAAGGCGGGTCCCCATTTGTTATTGGTTTTCTTTTCTTAAAGTGTTTGATGAATGAGCTTTCATTCACTAAGGGAGGTAATTAAACTTTTGAAAGAAAAAAGAAAAGGGAAATGAAAAATAATATTCCAACCAAAATAAAGATAAAAAAAATACTCAAAGATTTCGTTCATGTTTAATGATATCACCGAACAAATCTTTTAGAATTATTAAATATTTATCCACCATACATAAAGTCCTTGTTAAAATGATATTTTAATTAAGAGAAATCTGATTTTGGAAATAATTAGATTGTTAAAAACGAAGGCAAATTACTCCAAAGAGATTATTTGTGACGCCATGTTTTAAAAAGAAAATGTCGTCGCTTTGATCGATTTACTTAAAATTAGCTGAGTTTCGTTTTTAATTCATTTAATTTAAATTTGAATAGTTTCTTTAATTTCAATTCTATTTCCTTTTAGACTTTAATTATTCATTTTATATATATATTTTTTTAAGATATTGTTTCTAATTTCTTTATATTTTTTTAATTTTCTTTTTAATGGAATTAAATGATCACCGACCACTGATCTGTCTCTCATTAATCCAAAATCTTTTTCTGTGTAAGCCACTATTTTTCAGTTTCTATTTCAGTTTTAATTTTCTTATCTTAATATATTTTAAAGTCATTAATTGATAAAGCATACAGGGTGTAGACAGTGTATTCAAAGATCTTAGTTTACACTTCAGAGAAGCCCCAACCCCGCCCTCAAGTAATGCACCCTGATTTAGAATAATACCTGAAGAGAGGTGAAGGTAATATTGGCAGAAACGTTGTGAATGTAACAATAAGTTAAGAAGAGGGATTCGAGTAATTTGAATAATGGTAACCAAAGCTTTTTTTCCCAAATTCAGACAAGCAAAATCAATTATATATGATGAATCTCCCTAGGAAAAGTATGAACATCTGCATTCCCTCCAGCTATGGATTAAATAGTGCATATTTTGTTATTAAAAACACTTTATGTAGACCAAAAAGAACGTTTATTAAAAAAGTGATTGTTTTCGACATTAAATAACCTAAAATAAAGGTTGATATGCTGTAAAACAAACAAAGAAACAAACAAAGAAACAAACAAACCATTATGAATCTAACTTATTATATAAACGGAACTTTGTCTATGTGTGCGCGTTCGTTCCCTATGAACTCCGAAACGGCTGTACAGATTTTCTTGAAAATTTACTTGGAGATACTTAATGGGTATGGGAGTGTTTTTAGCTAGTTTTGTTTCAAAGTCCCCCCGATAATCATCGAAAATCCTTAATCGAAAATCGAAATCAAAACAAGATCATAGAAAGAAGAGCGTGGCTCCCATTAAGAGTAACATTGCTATTTTGAACACATAACTGTATCATGGGACAGTCGTTTGGGTGTTTGTTTCGCACAACGTGGTCTGTAGGTTTAAACCCCACATGGGGTTTGAAATGGTAACAACATTGCATGTCCCTGATTGAAACCGCTGTAATAAGTTTTGCAAGATTTTGAATTTAATCATAAAGTTAAAATTTGATTCAAATACATGCTTAAATATATTTATATAACATATAAATTACGGAAGATTTTGCATTTAATCATAACGCTATAATTTGATTTAAATATATGTAATTTTTGGCCATACTAAAAATTGTCTGAGTCGTACGGGCAATGCCGAGCTATTCTGTTAGAATAATAAAGATGAGAACAAGTCCGAAAAATTTGAGTAATGATGATTATTAAAATTAATCTCATAAATTGAGACAAGTTGTAGAAATGCAAACTTTAACTCTTTCGAATATAATCTAATAATTGATAGCAAAATGTAATTCTCTAGAACGATCATTCGTTCTTATAATAATAAACAGACTATGTGTGTACAAAAACTAACGTTTATTAAAAATGATTGTCTTTGGCATTAAATGACCTAAAATGGTTGATATGCCGTAAAACACAAACAAACAAACAAACAAACAAACAAACAATAATAATAAAGATTGGGAACAATTAAAAAGTGTTATGATACTTAAAAAAAGTTTAACTAGTTATATTTGAGGCAAAATCTTCAGATTTGAATTAAAATTTACTTCGAAATATAGCTAATAACAATTAATAAAAAAAATATCACACAGCCTTTTAATTTTAATTAATTAAGATTTTAATTTTCTTTTTTTATAATCAACAGGACTGTGCTTAGGATTTCCGTTGACCACGCAATAAAATAAAATAAGTGAATAAAGCATATTTATTTATAAATAACACTAATAAATATTTTGGTAGTTTCATTCATATTAAAAATCATCAGTGCAACCTGCAACCAGTGAGTGTTGTTCTTAAATATGCCCGACATACAATGATACAATATAGCTAGTCAATATAGATCGTGGATAATTACAAGGAGAATTTGGAATAATAACACAGCTCGGGTATCTGTTGAAATAAGATATATTAACAGAATAATACAAGAAATTAAGGATAGCTGAGATCAACTTCATCTCAGCATGCACAAACTACATTCCACACAAACAGAACCTATCAGTTTGGGGACGAGTCCATCCGTAGAGGTGTAACTCCAGTACTAGGTTAAACAGAAAACTCAGTCAGAGAGAAGACCATGTGAATATGAACAGTAGCAGATTATTTGTTACCTTCGTTAATGAAATACGAATTAATGTATAAACACCTAGAGTTCGAGACCGAATTCGAGTGATTCCGCTACGTTAACAATCTGGCTAACACTGTTGGCAAAGGTATAAGTTCCCTCATCCCACCAGTTATGGCTAAAATAGTGCAACTTGTGTTATTTTGTGTTTACGAATGAAAAGTGTTGGTAGAAAGTTATTGTTCTCGGCATTAAATTTTTAAAAAGGTTGATATGCCATAAAACTCGACCTCTAATTACAATAAGAAACATACGTCCACCACAAGTCCATGTTTTTAAGGCCTGCCAGAATAAAAGACATTTATTCCAACTCATTTATTGCTGTCATCTGTTTATGTCTTGGGCCAGCAGATCAATTATTGATAGGCGTCGCCCATAACTTATAATGGGTCTTCTAAGAATAACCATTACGAACAGATTGATAATGCTTGTTGTTGTTGTTATTATATAATTAAGGAAGAAAGCCACTACTTTGTAGTCGTCCAAATTCTATTAATTTCTTTTCCTTTCTCCTGCTCTCACTTGCTCTGTCTTCTGGTACCCTGGACCCCGCCCTCTTTCCCCCCTCTCTCTGTGTCTCTCTCTTGTATGTATTTCATATTTTTAAAGATCTTTACACTTCACTGCACATACAAACACCAGCACCAGCACCAGCACCACCACGAACAACAACAATAACAACGATAATGATAATAATGAGGATAATAATATCCCAAAAGACTATGAAAGAAAACTATAGAAATCGGTATCAAAAGAAAAACACATCTACTACAGACTACTGCACTCATGAAGACAGCTGACATAATCAGGAAAGTAATGGGTCATGAAAACTGGACCCAACGAAATGGTAAGAGAACTGAAAATGACCTAGGAGAGGAGCTTGCAGTTGCCGACTACAAGGGATGCTGAAGTGCCAGAAGAGACTTATTGTCACCCTGGCTTTGGAAGGCACCACCTGGTGGCAGAATCTAGTTTCTGCTGATTCCAGGTGTGAGAGAGAGCTGGATATAGTAGAGTGAAACCACGGGAGAAGTGGCACAATACAGTCTTTGGCTGACTGGAATTGAGCAGGTGTGCAAGAAGACGTGTCCCTTTGACTCCAGTGAAAGTCATTAAAACCGAGAAATCGCTGGTTGTGACCACTGTGAGGACTCATATAATAATAATAATAAAAAGAAAGAGGAAATTAAAAAAAAAAACAACAAAAAAAAAACATAGAAATTTATGAGGTATCTATTAGTTTAAGATTCATGAGGAGAAGGGATGTTGTATATTGTGGTTGTTCCAAGACCTCAGCTTGGCAGTATCGTCCTGCCAAGCGAGAACTGAGTAAAGCCTCACGTTACTATCGTATGTAGTCTCGTTCTAGATTTCGACCTTGTGACCGTAGGGTAAAGACAGTTTGCGTCACAAACTTGCTAGGTTACATTAGTTGAATATCGAAATGCAATAAAGTCAATAAATTAGTAAGTTTTAACTAATGCCGAGTTATTCCTGCTTCTGATTGCTTTGATTGCTAATGACTACTTTACAGCACGAAGAAGCCGCTAGACGAACCATCCTACCATGTTGCATTATGACACGTACATGTTGAAGCCCAACCTGACAACAGGTTAGAAGAAAATCACTCGTGGTATGCAACATTGGGAAGAAACAAGAATTTGAACAGACTGACAATTAGTCTTTACTGCGAAAAAGAAATCAAAGAAATGTAAGTGATAGAATTATTACTGATTGTTTCGCAGCAGCAGCAAGAAGAAGAAGAAGAAGAAGAAGAAGAAGATGATGATGATGATGATGATGATGATGCTATCAACTGCTATTTGCACAAGCGCGAACTTTGACTGAAAAAAAAAGCCCATACGAATCCACCCAAGCTGGATGACCGGATTTAGTCATTTAGAAAAAAATGCATATAGTGGGCTTTGATATTCCAAAAGATCAACGAGTAGAAAACCAACGAGACAGGAAAGACCAGAAAATAGATAAGAATGTGTTTGTTTGTTTGTTTGTTTGTTCGTTCGTTTAGTTTTAAGGCACATCAACCTTTTTAGGTCATTCAATGCTGAGAACAATCATTTTGAGAAACGTTTATTTTTTTGTTCACATGTAGTTTCTTTTTAATAATACAATATGCACGGGGAAGTCAACTTGACCCAGTGGATAGGCAGTCGGGTTTCGGAATTGTAGTACGCGAGGTCGAATCCCAGGGTTTCTGTTTGCGTTCATATTCGGACTAATACCGTTGGAAAAGGTATGAATCGCCACATTCCCTCCAGCTATGGGTAAAATAGCGCATATTGTGAGATTCAAAATACTAATTGTCGACAAAAACTAACGTTTACCAAAAGTGATTGTTATCTCCATTAAAAATGACCTGAAAAAGATTGAAAAGGTTGATATGCCGTAAAACACAAACAATATGCACTAAAAAGCTGGAGGGAATCTGGTGATTTATACCTTTCTCAAGATTATTAGTCCCAATATGAACGCAAACGAAACGACTGGGAATCGAACTCGGGTATTAAGATTTCGAAGCCGGACTTCCAATCCACTGTCCCTAGTAGACTTTCTCCATGTATAAGTGTTTGTATATCCACGCCTAACCACAAAAATGTGTGCGCAAGGAAACTACAAAATAACCAATGCATTAATTAATAACCAGCCACACACCCCACAATTGCGGGGGCGGTCAATGTTCCCTAGGATCTGCCAGGTTCCTTGGCTTCGTAGGTCTATTGTAATGAACAAAATTAACAAAATATCTGAGATTAATTGGAAAATTATTATCGTACTTGCATGTTGAAATCTGTTGAAATCAATAAATCTCTCCCCCCCTCTCTCTCTCTCTCATATCCTTGATAGATTATGTATATTGGGTGTGTGTGGGGGGTCCAAGTTACATTTTGTGAGTAGGGGGTCTGCAAGGCACATTTTGTGGGAGGCGTGGAGGATGTTGCTAAGGACGGCACTGTTAATAACCATAAAATAATTTGGTAAATTTCTGATAATTTTTTTTGTTAATTTTTTGGTGTATTTTTTTTAGAGTAATTTTTTTTTTGCTTTTTTTCAGTAATCTTTTTTGGGGTATTTTTTTTTGTGGGATTATTTTATTTGCTATTTTTTTGGTAATCTTTTGATAATTCAAGAGTATTAAAGAAACTGCAGAATAAGAGTGCAACTGTCAAGACCTAATTGGAAACATCGGATCGTCAATTTGTTTATTTTGCATATCAACCTTTTTAAATCATTTAATGCCGAGAACGGCATTAAATGATTTAAAAATGTTGATATGCAACTAATTTTTGATAAACGTTCTTTTTGTCCACAAGTAGCACTATTTAAATTATACCTTTCTCAATGGTATAAGTCAAAATGTGAACGTAAACGGGACGACTGCGATTCAATCTTGCGTATTACTATTCCGAAGTCCAACTGTCTAACCACTGTCCCAAGTGGACTTCCTGGAACCATCGGAAATTTTAAAGAAGATTTGGAGATAAGTTACTAGAAATTGTCAAAATGTAAACCCACGCAGCACTGATAGTAACAGCTGATATCACGGGGAAAATGATGGATGATAGCAATTAGGGCTCTAGCAAATAATACGAGGTCTGCGTTAAAAGGAATGAACGAAAACGAAAGCAGCAAGCGCCAGGAATAAAACAGAAAGCTATGACAGAGAGAAAAATAAAAATCTATAAAAGTTAAGACCCGGGAAGACTCCTTATTCTATCCAACACTGGAATGGGAAGCTTACAAATACAGTGACCCCTAACTTTCAAGAATATATGGTATTAAGATATTGTGCTAAACACTACATCCTTGAAAAGGTTTCTATCTGTGAGTATTTTTTTCAAAAAAGAGTTGATAAATTCACAGTTAATAAAGTAACAAGAAGAAAGAACAAAGAAATGGAAATGCTTATGGTGGACATTGCTATCTCGAAAGGTCCTAAAAAAATGTCTTTTTTGTTTTAGTTTTTCTAAAACACAAAAGAATATCTTAATGAAGGAAACTTGCAGACCCCGTGGGCATTTAACAGTAGTTGAAATATCAAAAATTAAATTTGATATTCTTAAATTTAAACAAATCCAAAGAAATACTGCAAATTAATTGCTTAGAATTTTTTAAATATTGTTTTACCTTGTTCCAGTATTATTGCTTACCAATAGAAATTAAGTTGTTCTAAACTTTTGCCTTTATTTGTAACACATTTTTATCGGTTCATATTCCATGGACTATATTTGGACAGGGTGGGATAGAATGGAGTGGCTATTTTTTTTTAATCCTAAAATACAGGATTTTATTTCTAATCAGATAATTTTTTTGTTAATTTATTTCAAAAGGTTTGCTTTATAAAAGCAAGTTTAGAATATATAATTTATGTGATGTTCATTTTCGGTGACTTGTTACTTTTCACATAGCTATCGTATACAAAAACTTTATGTTCAATTGTCTACATTTTAAAATTTTACCTGAAACAAACAAAAAAATTCATTATTTAATTATGAAATGTAATGTCTTTGCAAAAAAGAAGAAAAAAGTACCTATTTCATGTATTTCTAATAATTTTGAAAAACTCCTGTTATTCCTGCCCCACCCTGTATAAATAAACGTTCAGTACTTTTTATTCTATTCCTTAATCATGTTTTTTTCTTTAATATGCTTTAAATTTAAGTAAGAATATAGGGAAAATAAATCCAGTCAAAGACACACAGATTTTGTATTCGTAGATCCCAATCGTTCCGTTTGGGGTCATAACTGGGTTAGTACTGTTGGGGAAAGTTTGAATCCCCACATTCTCCCCGCCTATGATTTAATTAAGGTATATGTTGTTAATATAAAATATGTATGAGTTGGCAAAAGGAAGTTTATCAAAAATGATTGTTCGCAGCATTAAATGGTTGGTATGCCATAAAAAGACAAAACCAAAGCAAAAAGAAAGACATTTATAAAAAATGATTGTTCTATGCATTAAATGACCGAAAAGGTTAAGATGCCATAAAGAAATGAAACTAAGGCAAAAAGAAATATATTTATTTAAAAAAATTATCGTTCTCGGCATTAAATGACAAAAAACCCCAAAAACTAACAAACAAAAAACTCCAAACTAAACAGACAAACAAACAAGGACATAACAATAAAGACGTGAGTGGAAGTCTGAATAATTTCGATAATGATAATAAAAGCTAATCTAAATCAAACAATGAGCTATTTAACCTTACAGGTTTTGTTATTGCCTTATTAGTCGTTCGAAGACGCCAGTTTAAATCTATTGAATAAATCACAGTCCATTAGCGTAGAGGCATTAATGGTGACAATCATATAAATGGTCTAGAATGTAAATGTTCTTCATGTGCTTCGCTTAATGGTTTATTAGTTGTAATAAATCCATATATACACAATGAATGCACAAATGTGTATTAGTTTAAAAAAGCAAATTTAAAACTACTTTTTTTTTACATTGTCATAAAATGTGATAAAATACTAATCACTTGAATAAATAAGAAAATAAAAAGATAGAAAAACAAACAAACTAAATGAAGTCAAAGCAAATAATTATATGCTTTTAGAAGAGATGAACAACAGAAGAACAGAGAATGTCTGTTATCAAAACAGTAGAATCTGTACAATTATCTTGAAAAAAGAAAAGAAAAAAAGAACTCCTGTGAACATTATCATTTACACCAATCAAAACTCCATCTTGTATTCAACTCGCCACGGAAATTGGCGTCCCCTCCTTACAATAAATAAATAAGTTTCAGTGCTTGAACCGAGATGAAGTGGGACACTGGGACAGGCACGAGTTTCAAGGAGGACCGATCCAGAGTAAATGGGTCATTCTTGACTGATCATAAACTTTATTCAAATACAGATTAATTTTAGCAGCGTTCAGCAACATATCCAATGTTACTAAAACTCTTAAGAAGGCGGATGAGGGGTCAGACAGGGAGCGAAGGGAGCACAAATTGCTTCATTAGGTTTTACCGTGGCATATCCATTTTTCTTTATACGTATCCATGGCGTAGTTCAATCTGTACCGATTGCATTAGTTTCGAATCATTGATAATGTTTTTTTAGGGGGTGGGGGATGTTTTGTTTTTTTCCTCCTGAATTGCAATAATTCTTGTAAGTTGAAGTGCCTCATACAGTCCCTCCTTACGGGATTAGGGTGGAGTGATATTCAGCTTGAAGAAGGGGTCAGTTATTTCAATGGGATGTTGCGAGGGCCTAAGGGAAAAAATACGAGGAAAGACTTCTCAATTTTATGCTTATTTTCTAAACAAGTGTTTGGTTAATATCATGAACGTAATACAAAACATACAAAAAATTACAAAAAAAAAAAATAAAAGAAATAGAAAAAATAACAAAAAAATTAAGAATACAAAAACTAATATAAAATATACAAAACAAAATACCAAAATACAAAACAAATACGAAAAAAAAAAAAAAACAATTTAAAAATATCTTTTTCATTTAAAATGAAAAAAGAATTTTTTTTTAAATGTTTGATTTAAAAAA
>JAYKTE010377042.1:0-10784 GCA_036873565.1 Xipholeptos notoides
TATTTAACGATGCGATTCCGATTCCCCCCAAAATACACGATTAACGATTCCGATTCCAAGGAATTGTCCCATCACTAGTTTTGAGCAAGAAAAATAGCTGCTATGGGTTCGAAATTTAGATTTAAAAAAACACAATTCAAAATGAGCACAAAAGTGAGCATTGAAGCATTCAGACCATCAAAATTTGCAAAGCACAATGATTCAGACCAATGAAATTTGCATAGCACAATGGTCACCTACACTTCAAGCAAGAATTACCATTTGAATTGACATTTGGAAGTGTGTTTACTGCTTTACAAACATAATGTACAGTGCTACTTTCCTTTATAATAGGCTTCCTTAACTACCTTAGTAGCAATTCCTCCACGCATAAGCAAAGCCGAGCAATACTTCCAGTATTCTATATTTCAAGAGCTTTCTATTCAAGTAAAAATAACACTTTTAAATAAAATATCAATAAAAAATTAATTAAAATATTTTTAGAAAATATAATACAAGTTAGAAAAGCATTTCTTGCAGAGAAAGAAAATTGTTAAACAAAATGTTTTTACAATAAGCTTTAAAAATAAAGCTACAATATTTCATTTGAAAAACATCAATTCTTTAAATGTGCATTTATAAATTTTACAAAGTAGGGTACAAAAATTACCTTGAATTTATTTTATGTAATGTACATTTTGTTGCACTTTTAAAAAAGATTTTAGTTTAAAATTATATATCTTTATATATATCATTAATTGCTAAATAATAGATAAATGTATTTTTTTAAGTGCAACAAAATATACATTACATAAAATAAACCCAAGGTAATTTTTAAATTCAATTTAAGTTAAATCTTTATTCCTTACTTTGTAAAACTTATAAAAGTTCACTTTGAAAATTAATGTTTTTCGAATTAAATCTTGTACCTTTATTTTTATATTTATGTGCAAAAATGAATATGCATATATATGTATGCATATAACTATATGTAAATATATATATATATGTATCTATATGCATGAGTATGTACTCATATTTATTTGAATTAATCCGAATTTTCAAATGAAATTGAATTAAATTCTGTATAAATTTTATTTTCTCAAAACAAATGTTTTTTTGGAAAAAGTTAATTTGACAGTTATCAATCATTTATGGGTCTCATCAGCCATTTCGATTGATTACTATGATGTCATGATAACGTCTTTAGAACTTACACAATCCTTGGCTAATGGTAATGATTAAATAACTATTGTTCTCATCTTTGTTATCTACCAAATGTTTTTCTTTCATGTATTATTTAGAGTATTCTAATTATTGTTCTCATCTTTGTTATGTACAAAAGGTTTTTTGCCGATAAGAAAATATAGTCTAAATACTATGAATAATACAAATTATGAAGCAGCATTCCTAAAATTGAGATGAATATCGTAAATCTATGTAAATAACATCAAAGATGAGAACAGAACTTGGAACTTTGAAATAATACTAATTGTCAATCCACATCTAAAAATTTGAACTCTTCATCTGTTTGGTTATTTAATAGCAGCACCTCATCTAATTGCAGGCCTATCACAAAGCCAATGATGAACGAAAACGTTGCATGTTAGAGGTCAATGTGACGAAAAGTAGCCAAGAAGACATGAAAATACGCCAACGTTCAAAGCAAATCTCGAGTGTTACACCTCGATCAGAAGATCAAGTAGAGGAGTTCTACAGTACAAAACCACAAAGAGATATTGACGGGTAAGAAATGTATGTACATGGAGAAACCCATGATTCCCTCTGTGCCTGCCTTCGGGGTTAAATGAAGAAACGTAAGCTTCCAACTGATGGTAGAAACTTTAGATTTTATTTTGTAAAATACATAGCATGTTAAGCTGAAATATAACATGGTCCGTGGTCAAAATATCTTGATATAGTCTCCAAACATCGTGAAAAACAATGATTTCTCCAACCCAAAGCAGGAGAATAATTTTTATGGCCTATCGAGGCCCTCGACCCAATTACTACTAACAAGAAGCACTGGTCACTGGGCAGTGACCGCGCATGCTCACAGAGCATGCCAGGAACCAGGGAATGTACTTGCTGACCGTTACACTGAAGGGGGCAAGAAGGTTCCGGTCACTGGGTCGTGACCGTGCATGCTCACAGAGCATGCCAGGGACCAGAGAATGTACTTGCTGGCAGTAACACCCTCCTTCCCTACCTCCCACACATGCAGACCTACAAATTTTTCTATTTGATCTTAAGGTTTTTATTTTCTAGGCAAGACTCTGAGAAACATTGAGTTAGTTTTGTCTATTGATCCGCAAATTAAAATAAAATAAAGGAGTTTTAGGAGATGTAATAGAAAAATCAAACCAATTTTAAACATCATGCAATCCAAAATATTCAAACTGGGTGTGATACCCTTGAGAAAGGTATGAGTTTGTTTAAAATGATTTTGCCTCTTTTTATTGTAAAAATAGATAACGTCCAGCTCCAAAGAGATGTGCATTTTTCTGTTTCCTCTATTTTCTCTGCTTTTCCTAAACTTAAAAAAATAAAGAATTTGACTTGTATATTTTCATTACAGGAATATTCGAGAAAACTACAGAGTTTTAGATCCACGCAGAGGTCCAATCAAGAAGACAGCTGGAATCCATGCCCTGCCTAGTCTGGATCAAGATGGATCCTAATTTACACAGGTAAAAAAACAACAAAACCTATTTGTTGGAATTTTTGAAATCATTTATGCTTGATTTTTTTAAACTGTTGACATCATCCCTAATATTACAGATGTAATGTTTTGGCTGAAGCACTCTCTAGGTTTATTTTATTTTTTATTTTTTTAGGTATTTCTTGTTAAAATTGGGGATTTTTATTTTGAATTTAGGAATTTTTACAAAAGTTTTAACTAAATCCTTCATTTCAGTCAACTAGAATCTACCCGGTTGCATTTAAAAAATTGTCTCTGCTAGCTCTCTCTGTCCCTCCAGGTAACACCCTTCTCGATTTAAAGAGGTTTATTATTTAGTGCTTGAGGGCACCTAAAAGGTAAATGCTGAACAGGCAATTTTTCAGGTTTGTAGTGGGACACTCCCTAAAATCAAAAGCTTATTGCTTTTGCTTTTTTATCTTATGTTTATTATAATCAATGAATGGTCAATATTTTTAAAAATATTGGAAATAGATTTTATAGATTATTCTCATTAAATATTGGAAGGTTTTAAAAACCAGGTTTAGACGTGGAAATGAAATTTCTTTTCAATATTAATTACAATTGTATTTATCAAATATAGAGATCAATAATCATAAAAAAGTATGCAATAAAAGAAGATCTTGGTAAAGATTTTTCTGTTTGTTTGTTTTTTTACGGCGTATCAGCCATTTTAGGTCATTTAATGCCGAGAACAATCAATATTGGTAAACGTTAGTTTTTTGTACACACAGTTTTTTTTAATGACGCAAATTTCACTATTTGACTCATAGCTGGAAGGAATGTGGGGATTCGTACCTTTCCCAATGGTATTAGTACGAATATGAACGCAAACGGAGCAACTGGGATTAGAACTTGCGTACTACGATTCCGAGGCCCGACTGCCTACCGATTGGCCTAAATCGACTCTCCCTGGTAAAGATTTAAAAAAAGAATAGGATTTTGTTATTATAGAAGACAACAATTTATAATCATTTTTTAATAAAAATTGTTAGACAATCATTTAAATATAGAAAATTTAAATAATTCAAAAATAATCAAACAACTTTATTTTTCACTTTAGCTATGTCGACAAACTGTTGTGGATTTCTGTTTTTTTAATTTATTCACTTTGTTAAATCTGTATTGTATGTGTGTGCAGCTGACTTATTCACCTTTGCAGGTTGAGCCAATCACATATGATTCAGTGGAGAGTTCCCTGGGAATTTGAATTTTACAATTGGTCCCCATCTGCATGTATACCCAATTAATGAATATAGCTTAATACTTGATGCTAGATTTGGACTAGCAAGGGTGTTTTTTTACTATCACTAGATGGGTTTGTTACCACTTCTTAGAGAGGCCCATCAACCCTCACTATTTAATCCATAGTTGCAGGGAAATGGATATTAGTCCACACATGAACATGACAGAATGACGAGGATTTGAGCATGTGTAATGTGGGCTATTGTGTTCTTTGTTGATACTGTTATTAGCAGAATGGTGACTAGCAATATTAACAGAACATCTCCTGTGTGGTACATCATCAATATCCCACTTTATATAGAAATAAGTTAGCTGGATCTTTCAAGTAAAAGATACTTAATAAGCATAAACCTTCATACCTTTTGATTTTCTGCCATTTTTAAATCACTTAAAAACATTTTTTCAAGAAAAAAGTAGAAAAAAACAAACAAATAGAACAAGTTGTAATCATAATTTTCTTTATTTATAAAAATAACTTTTGAGGATTTTAATCATGTTTCTCTCTCTTACTCTCTCTCTCTCTCTCTCTTTGTCTCTCTTACTCTTTCTTTCTCTCTCTCTTTTGTGTCATAAAAAGAGCAGGATAAAATCCAAGAATTTGGTCTTATGAAATTTATACCATTGAGGAAATAGAAGAAACATTTTGTACCAATATTTTTTTCTTTTGTGTATGGAAACTTGTATTTAATGACAACAACATTTGAAAAAAAGTGTATGGTGATGAAAAAAAAAGCAAAAAAAATTCTTTAATATATGAACATAGTCCATCATTTTTTTTCTATGAAACTAGTTTTTCTTGTGAGAATTACATTTACTAAATATATATTTAAAATTGTAGATTTTAATATTCATCAAATATTTAATAATTTATTTAATGAACTTTGTAATATTATTAAATATCAACATCGATATTAAAAGAAAAATCTGTGGATAATCTAGGATGTTATGGTTTTGTTTTTAGTGTTATATAATTAAATTCCTATCTTGATACATTTCCCAAAGAATTAAATCAGCTGAATGAGTCAAATTGATTTCCTTCTGTACCCCCCCCCCACACCATGTTTACTTAACTTTTTAATTTTAGGAAGTGATGGGCTCAATGACAAAAAATATTTTAAATCCATAAAATATTGCTAATTTAAAAAAATTTACATGGAAAATTCATTTTAAGAAACTAATCCACTGTGCCAAAAATCTTTGATGAAATATGAAATGTTGATGATAAAGTTATTTGTGATGAACAAAGCTTTCATCAGCAGCAACAAAAATTTTAAATGCTTTTATTTTCGAATGATAGTATAATTTAACTTTATGGTGGATTAGTAAAATAGTATAAAACAGACCATTTTGATGGTTTTAGGGAAGCAAGAACTATTAACCCCTTCAACATTTATTCTTAGAAAGAACAAAAAAAAATCTTTTTGGAAGGAAAAAAAACTTGATTTCGTAATTGTCTTAGTTGTAAATGAGCAAATATTTGTGCACGCTGAGCCAAATAATTGAAAGCAGAGAGGGAGAGAAAAGTTTTTAAATTTGTTTTTTTTTTCTTTTGTATAAAACAACCAAATGAGTTTTGGAAAGATAACTTTTTTTCTTTTGTTGGATTGAATTTTTTTTTTTCAAACCAAACTTTTTGATTTATAAATGAAATTTTGTGTTTGATAAAGGCTAGAATATGCAGACCAGACATTACACCGGATATGAGTGACAGTAAGAAAAAAAATGAAAGGATTTGAAATTAGGAAAAAAACTAAATCAAAATAATATTTATGCATCAAAAAGACAGAAACATCTGGTCCCATGTTTTTGAAATGACAAGTAAGCTAAGATAGTTTTTTACAAATAATAAAAAAAATTGTATGAATTTTTTTTTTTGAGGTTTTGTTCCTAGGATTTCTTTACATTTTGATTTTTCGAAAGAATAAAGAATATCCAATCCATAATTTCCCTTCCTTGAATATTCCACATAAGTCTTCTTATTTCATTGAAGGAAAAAAAATGAAGACTCCCAAAAAGTTGTTTTGGAAGAAACTATATTTCTATTCTCCATTTTTATTTTATTTTTAAATTTCTATTTTCTTTGACCTCAACACCAAATAAGTTTTCATAAACCAACATTACAAAAATACACAACAATCAAAATAGATTTATTTCCATTTCTGACCACCCTCCACCACTCTTTAAAAAAAAAAACAGTTAGACACAAAAATTTACTTTTCTATTAATCAGCTGAAGACTAATATTTTTCAGTCTTCTTACTTCAAAGTAATAGATCAATAGATACTTCAGATTTATTTATTGGATTTTAAGACAAGATGAACATTTAAGCTATTTATAAAAATAATTTTAATGAAAAATGTTCAAATGTTTGAAATGTACTTTAAATTGATAATGGAAAGTTAATATATTTTACATCTACATATTTTTCATATATAGACATATTATTAATATTATTATTTCTGTAAAATATCTGACTTTATAAGAAATATCAGTAACAAAAATATTCTTTAAAAACATTTTGGCTTAAATAATCTTCATCAGGTTAATTTGCATAGTTTTGTTGATGAAGGAAGACTATGTAAATTCAATAAAAAAATAAGCATTATTGCAAGTTAGATTATTTTGATTTTAATTTAAATCTACAAGATTTGGTGGTATATAAAATATCCCCTCTTGTATCTTTAAGGTGAACCTGAATCTTGTAACTATCATCATCAAGTTGCTTGTTCCTTGATCATTCTAAATTGTTTTCCTCCTCTTTTATTTATGACCCTCCATCAGTGGTTTCAACTTGTCAGCCATTCATTTGGGCCAAGTTGTCAGGTTTTACTACATTTCATTTAATACTTGTATTGCTATTGTGCCTTACAGTTCATAGCAGTAGAGAGCTGTAATCAATCTTGGCAATTGTTTTTCTACAAACCTTCTTTTATTGTGTTGACATTCTAGAATTAATCTGGAGTTTGAACCGTTGTTCACCAATTAACCTGCACAATTCACATTTAGGATTAAGATCAGGGTCCATTATTATCCTTTAGATTAATCATCTGGGCGAGTTACATCAACACACGATCAGACATTAAGTCTCGTGTACTTTAGATGTTAAAATAAATATTTTAACCCCTAAATATATTTTCAAAATATACATTAAATTCACAAAAACGTTTTTGCCACCCAAATCTCTTTCTAAATATTCCTTCCTAGTTGGAATACAGCATTAGAGGTGGTGGTGGGGAGGGGCATTTTAAATACCATCAAATAGAGTAAGTAAAAAAATTATTTTTTATCCCTGAGATAAAATAAGCAAATTCAATATTGCACAATATCTCAAGAAAGAAGACCAAATTTTCTGATTCTAAAGATTTTTTTCTTTTTGAAATTCAGTTCAGTTTCAAATTTCTTTTGAACAATTCACAAGTGGGAATGCCAAATGTTAACTGTTTTATTATAATAACCAAATGTCCTTTAATTATTAGTTTTTATTAGTAATGGTAGATAATAATGAAAATTTTAAATAAAATATTTTGAATGAAATAACAATCTGCAGATTTGTACAACAAACACATACATAGTGGGTATATATGTTTTTTTTTTAATTTTTTTTTACTATCATTTTATATTATTAAAATACAATAAAATTCCTTTTTAAAATTGCCCTCATTTTTTAAATAATTTTTTAATGAAAAGCGTTCTTGAAAATATATTAATTTTTTCAAAAATTAAAAGTTTTGTTTTGACTTTTTGAAAACATTGATTAAAATAATTTGGATATAGAATGTAGCCACTCTTGGATACAAAGCCAAAAAACTGGAGTAGAGTAATAAGTAAAACCTGTTATTACATCAGAAATATAAACAGAATTTTATAATCACGCTTTAGTTTTTCTATAAAATAAACTAACATCTTTTAGCCTTTAAAAGGTACAATGAATATTATTTGAGAAACACAAGTAAACATTGTTTTTTAATTACAGATTTTAACTAAAGATTGAAAAGTCGATTAATGTTTTTATTAAATGATGCTAGCCATTAATTAATTTTATAGGGATATTTCTATATCTGTATGTACAAGATGAGTATTGTTTATTTAAAAACTTTTCAGATACTTATACAAATGGAAAAACTAATTTTATGTATAAGTTATGTTAAAGATTTAACAGGATGTTTTTTATAAATATTTAAAGTTTTCTGCTTCTGTTGTTGTTTTTTGATCCTGTTGTTTTTGACAAGCAATCTAGAAAATTGAATAGTTTGCATTTCATTTTCGAAGAAAAAAAGAACTTGCTGAAAATCTAAGCTGTAAAGATTTTAGATAAAGAAATAAAAAATAATAGCATGAGGGTTTAAAATAAATGATGAACTAGTGGAGATTTAGAAGACGGCAAACAAAATTGAATAAATAGCAAGAAAATCAGATCAAATGGATTTATAAAAAAATTATAGTCATAGGCATCCAAAAGGAAAGTCAAATCAAAATTTCCAAGTAATCATAGCAGCTATCTGAAGAAATTTTTAGAACTCTAGTTTCCTCTTGATTGAATACATATTTTACTACCTAGTACTTCTCATTATGTCCTAACTTGCTATTTACTAACAATTATTGAAAAGCTAAGCAAAATAAAGGAATGTAATAATGCTCGAGCAACATTTCAAAGCTGTTTTGCTTTTAGTTCTAGGTTTCCTTTTTTACAAAAATATAGTGTAAATAGAAACCGATTCACCTACACATTTTGTTTTAATTGAGCAACAATTATTATTTGATAACTTTCAAATTTGATTTATGGTTAAAATTAATAAAAAACTCAGTATTAAGAAATACTTCATTTCTATAATAAATTTTATCACTGAACTTTATCTAGAACTTCTTGTAAAAGAAGACATTTAAGATGTTATTATGAAATTTGCAAAACTCTTAGCAGTCATACTCCATATTTGACATAAAGAATAACAAAAGTGAAAATCTAATCTAATGTTTGCAATGAAAGTCATTCATTTCAAAGTAAATCAAGTGGACACCAATAAAATTATATAATCTGTTAGCAGACCAAAATGTTTGGTCAGATTTTTTAAACCCTATTTTTTTTTCTGTTTGTTAGAACAATTCAATTTGTTTTTGCTAAAACAAATAAGGAATTATAATTTCATAGGTTGACTGTAATTTCATGCCACGGTGCTATTTGTTTTTACAAACATTCTTTAAAGAATTGACAGAAAAAAAAGATGGGTGGGAATACGTGGATTTAGATTTTCCTTTTGGCCTTAGTGCCCAAAATAATGACAATAATCATAATAGACCCACTGGTTTTTATAATGCATCAATTAAAATTCCAAAATTCTATATTTTACTTCTTCTGCGTGAATATTTGTCTTCCCTTGATAAAGCACTGAAAATATTCTTTACCCTCATCCTACACTAAAATTTAAAAAAAATACCAAACAGTAAAATACTTTTTATGATTTTGTATTTTTTGGTTTAGTTCTGATTTTTTTCAAAGCAAAATAAAAAAAAAATAATAATAAATAAAAAAAGAAAATAAGCAGGTGACAAATGGATAATATAATGGCTGTAGCCCTTGTAAAAATTGTTTGGGTGGAGTGGAAATCTTTTTACAAGTAAATGGACTTCATAGATGCCCCAAGAGTGTCTGTGTGTGGTATTGGTGGTGAGGGAGGAAGTGGGTGATGAAAAAAGGCACAGAAAATGGAGAGAGAGAGAGAGAGGGAGAGAGAGAGAGAGAGAGAGAGAAGAATGAAGGCTACAACACCAACAAAAACAAATAGATAAACTGATAGACAACATTTTCTCCCTGATTCTTTCATTTTTTTCTTTCATAAAAAAGGGAGCAAAAAAAGATGATTTAAAATTTACAAGATTTGTGGAGGATTTTAAAACAAAAATATTTTGTGGATTGGGGCAGTCCAGCTGTACATTATTATTATTATTATTATTATTATTATTATTAATATCATTTTATAATAATGCTCTTACCAGGGAGATTTTGATTCTGCTTGCAAATACGTTTTATGCCTTATGTATTTTAAAGTCATGGGAATAAAAAAAAAATATATATATATATATATATATAACCTTTTTAGTACCAAATAATTGTTTTTTGGATTGCCAACCACCCGCCCACTTGAAAAAAAAAATTGGTAAATCAAGATATTAACAAATATATGACTCTGACATCATCTCATAGGAAAGAATAATGATAATATTTGAATTTTGTGTAAAAAGCAATACTTTTAGATGTTGAATTTGATTAGTAAATTGGGAAAAAAATAAAATCTTTTGATATAGTGTCTCTCTCCTCAATGGAAGTGAAAAAAATAAATGGTTTTTATCATGACTTATTAATTACAATGTCTGAAAAATATAAGTTTTTGCGCATTTGTCCATTCTTGCGACAAGCTATCTCGATCATTATCCTTTTTCCTTTTCATTACATTTTTCTTTTGCTCATTTTAACAAAGGAAGTTTTTCATTCATTTTTTCAGCGTAAAAAGCAGCAGCAGTCATTCATTATGCCTTCATTTGTTTCTTTTCAAATATTTAGACAATTATGAAGACAAAGCGAACCAGATTTCTTCAATTCTGTAGAATCCTTTTATCACATAATTTGAAAAAAAAAAAGAATTACTTTTTTTTTCTCATAAAAGAAAATGTTATGTGCATCTTCCTTTTTTCACAGAAAAAAGGAGCAGATAACTCTATCATGTTTAAAAATGAAAAGTAAAAGAATCACCCAAATCAATGGTGAGTGCTGCAGCAACAATTTGTCACAAAACCAGGGTGGCCATCTGTCACATGTCTACAGTCTGTTCTTTAAGATTGCAAATCCCTAGAAATTTTTGGCAAC
>JAYKTE010377153.1:0-10784 GCA_036873565.1 Xipholeptos notoides
AGCTATAATCCTGGACATTCCTCCTGCAATCATTGACATTAATGCGATCCCATGAAGTTAGATTAATTATAGAAATTTGTTTATTACCATATTAATTAGGATTCTCAGTACTTTTTGAGAGAAATGATTTAAATTCCCACTGTATAAAAATATCTCTGACTCTAACTTGTACACATAACTAGTTTCATGGACTGAATAACATAATTGAAAACTTGTGAAACAATTCTTTAAAAAACGATTTCTGTTAAAATTATTTGCTTAAAAAACATAATTAACTATAATAGTAAAATTTTGTTGGCATCTAACAGATGAAATTATTTTTATGCAAAAAACCTCAAATATATCCTAAAAAATGTCTGTAAATGGTTCATTCTATAAACATTTGCATTCCTTTATATACTGTATATAAATATATATAATTGGTTTACTAATCAATATTTTCTTTCTTAGCAGGTTAATCTGTGTGAAAGAAAGATTGTAAAAAATTCTGATCAGTTAAAAATAGAAATTTCTTGATAAGAATTTTCTAGAAATTGAAAGTGTTCAAAAAAAGAAAAAAAGATCCCAATTGTATCCATCAAATTGCCTCTTGAGAAAAGACCAGTGAAAAATTCAACTTCTTACTTTTCTTTTCAACACAAATTGAGTTTTTATCTTTACCAACTTCACAATTGTTTTTATTTTTTATTTCTAAACAAGTTATTGACATCATTTGATATTCCTGCTAGCATTCATCACCATCATCCTCTTTTTCACACAAATTCACAAAAAATTATCTTTTATTTAAAGATATTTTTTAGTTTCATTCTCAATAGAATTATGGTATTAGCTTCAGCACAGACATTTAGCTTATCCTTATCAGCTGAATTTGACCTTTTTAATGAATGTACGATTCTATTATACCTATGCTATTAAAAAGATGGCAATGTTAACATCTTTTAAAATTATTTAAAATTTTCAATGTTTATTGTTGTATACACACATTTTGATGTCTTCTTTGGTATTCTACAATTACTGCTTCTTTATTTTGGAAACAAAATGAGATGTAAAAATTATAAATAGTTTAGATAATTGTAATCCATAGAGTTAGATAGTATAACCAAAAATGGAAAAATAATTGTTCTTTGGAATCCTTAAGAAGTGGCTTGATAATTTGTGTATTGGGACTTTCTTATTGTTATCTTCAAAAGGATTTGGCTAATAAACTCTTCAGTCTTCTGTAGGTAGTCGAACTTGATAACCTTCACATTGTAATTGGGAGCTTTCACCGAAGCTCAAACTTAACCCATTATTCTATCTGCTGTTCTCATTCCATTAATCATGGTTGGGTTGTAATGTTATGCCTCAAAATGTATTCTTAGCAATTACTGCCTTTAGGTGGTATCGACAATAATAAAGATGAGGATAATAATATGCAAATTTGATGGAAAAATAATATTCTGAATTGAAAACCATCAAATAGGCTTAATTGTTACATTGAGAAAAAAACGGAAAATAATGCGTATGTCTGAGTAGAGCCTGTAAATTTTTCTGTCTGTTGTCCTCATCCGTATCATTGTTACCTTGACAATCCTTGGAATGAGGCTTGATAAGTTTTATCTTTATTTTTGGACCCTTGTCCTCATCCTTATCATTCAGGTTGAGTTTGAAATTCTTTGAAGACTTCCAATTATGACAAGGAGGTCCACGAGTTCAATCACTTGCAGAAGGTCGAAAGTTTTATTAGCTAAAATATTGTGAAGGTAACAATCATCAGAATGAAGCCAATAGTCTGAAAAATAGATGTACAATTGTAATCTCATTTGAAATTTTTGTTTAAATTGATTTAACCGATTTTGTTTAAAGATGTACTAACAGCAATTAAAGTTGATACTGTCAAAATCCTACATTGGTAGGAAATTATTAATCTTTTTAATAAATTAGTTATTAAAGTTTGCAGGTAATCTTGCATCAGTCAAGAGGAAATACCCAGTAATTCAGAGAAATCAGGGTTCTTCTTAAAGTCAAAGCTTAGTTGCAAATTTAAAGATTTTTCAATATCATTCTGATAACTGTTGTTTAGCTGCTTCTGATTAATAGGTTCTCCTATAAAGAAAGGTAGGACAATCATGAAATCCTTGAGATGAGGCTTGATAATTTTTTGGTATGTTTTTCAGATTGTTGTCTTCATCCTTATCATTGTTACCTTCACAATCCTTGAAATGAGGCTTAATAATCTATACATCTATTTTTTAGACTGTTATCTTTATCATTGCTACCTTCACAGCATTACTGACCCGTGGTTCAATAATAAATTTGTTGAGTTTCTACTGTTCTAAGTGACCATTATCTGAAAGTATGGGTTTTAATCAACACCCCTACCGGGTCATAGTTAATGGAATGAGAGCAGTCTAACCCTGTGGATTAAATAAGGGTTAAGCTTGAAGTTCTGTCAAGACTCCTGACTAGATTATGAAGGTTCTTAAGTTCAATCATCTGAAGAATGCTTAAGGGTTCATGGGCTAAAATATTGTGAAGGTAATAATGATATAGAGGAGTAAAACAGTCCAAAAAATTGATGTACAAATAGGGGCAGGTTTTTGAAGATAAGATTTATGCGAAAGAATGTAGAAAATATTGATTTGAAACAATTCTTCACAATTGCTTTCAGAGTATATTTAATGTTAACAAACATGACAAAATAAGAAATAAAAAGAAAGAAATATAAAATCTCCAATCAATACCAGCCATAAATTAATCTAACAGCATTGGCCTTGTAGTATTTCTTCTCTACTACTTTCCCTCTACTCCTATTATGGTTCCTCTACATCCATCCTTACTTTTAGTTCTGTTTGATCTCTATTTAGGAGTATCCCTTTGCAGATATCGACTTTTCATTACAAACTGTAAATATATCTGCATCTTTACAATGTTTTAATTCATAAGTGTGAAGCATTTAGCACTTTCAGTTCAAATCACTTCCTAATGGTTTTATAATTTGTTTCTTTTTTTCTCTTTTCTCTTTCTTTTTCTTTTTTCACTTTTGTTTCTCTTTTTTCCTCTTTTTCTTCTCTCTTTTTTTCTCTTAATTTTTTCTCACTTTGTTTTACTTTTTCTCCTTTTTTCTCTTTTTTTAAAAATTTTTAAATTTTAAAGAAGTCTTTTGGGAAATTAGAATCGGTAGGATCAACCATCTAAACATATGCTATAGTAGATTAGGAGTTGATATGCCATTAGACAAAATATCTGAAAATTCTCATAATAACTAGAAGTAACATAATTAAAGATAAGTTTTGAAAAACATAAATACATATACATTAAAATAAGGTCATTAATATAATTCATTTGTGCTTCTAAAATTCTAGAATTTGTAAATTTTGTCTTACAATATCTATTTATGTATCTGTTAATAACCAAAAGAAAATGAGTGTAGTTTTTTCTTTTATAGAGTTTGCGGAGGCTAATAGTATTAGTCAAAATTTGCATATTTGTATATCTGACCAAATAAACTTTCTGTATATTGCTCCTACTTCTGGCTGTTCAGTCCTTAACATTCCAGATTCACTCTGAGTTTATATCAAATATATGTAAATAATGAATAGATTTTTTTAGCTTTCTTTGGTTGTGTATAATATGGTGACTGCCACTTCTTAACCGAAGGCCAACTCTGATGACATGTAACCTGAAATTTAAGGGTTGTCTGTACAAATAATTAACGTGTTATATATATATATATATATATATATATATATATATATTATATGTATATGATGGATTCTCCTGTCGATTTCGACATATGAGGGTCATCCAACCATGTATGACCATCAGACTACCACACAGAGATTAAGGGTTTATCTACCCAGTGGTTTTAACCGCACCACCAGACACTAACCTGGGTATTAAGAATTTTAAAATGTTTTAAGAAAAGGGTTGGCTGTCGTGAATATTAAAGACATACCTTAATGATGTAAATTCAATCAACAACAAAAAATAAAGTTTTTATTTTTGAAATATATATGATAGGTACATTAATTGTTCATCCAGGAAAAAAGCAGTAGCAAAGTAATCCACATAAATTGATGAGTCTGAGGTTATGTCAATTTCCATCTGTATGTTTGAGTGGGTAACACTTCTAGAGTGCCTTTTGCCTGCCTCTATATTGACTTCTGGGTTTTCATAACCCTCCACTCACATTGCTACATGCCTATTGACCCTTGCATAATGAATAATGTCTCTTATTGTTTTGTTGATGCTTTCCCTGTCAGAAATATTTACTGTGCGATGATAGTCCAAATTTTGGCAAGCTTTTCTCCTGAAGAATGGAAGAGAGATAGAGAGAGAAAGAAAAAAAAAGATGCCATTTTATGTTTTATCTTTTGATTCTTGGCTCTTGGCCAGTTTGTCTAGACTCAATCTCTACAATATACAACACCTCTTGTGTGTTTGGTGCTTCTATTTTATGCCATTATTGCATTACTCTGCTTTTTTTCTTCTTTGTAATAATCTTCATACTAAAGCCATTTGTTAGCATTTTATACTTCACTAAAGAAAAACATTTTCAGTGAGAATATTTCTCTTCACAAAGTTTTATTAATTGATTAATAGGAAACAATGAGAACCTTACTAGAAAAATTCCTCTCTGTGTTATAAGGGTTGGCTGAAACTTAAGTTACTAAATAATAAAAACTTAGAATTAGGTAAAAATGAAATTGTAGAGTTGCTTATTTTTACCTGAAAAAATGTTATAGGTTGCGTATCTTTACCATAACAACCTTAGGATTCTTCATCTTTATCTGGGAAACCTTAGGGGTTGGCCATTTTTACCTGGGAAACCTTGGGATCACCTGGGGAGCTTTAGGTCACTTGTCTACCTGAAAAAGTTTTGGGCCACTTGTCTTAACCTGAAAAGGTTTCAGTGGGGGTCGCTCGTCTCGACCTGGAAGAGATTCGGCGGAGGTCGCTCGTCTCATCAATTTATGCATTTATATTTTTTATTTATCATCGAATAATTAGAACCATTTTACATTGTTTTCATTTGATAGCTTAAGGACTGTAACACCTGTGTTAATTGAATTCTTACTGCGGGGTTGTACATTAGTTAAGCATACTGGAGTCATTCTTGGCTTATTTTGCTTCATTCATCTTGTGGCTGTTAGTTAATCATAGGAAAAAAACAATTTCCTCATAATACTTAGGTGTAGTGATGCGTACCTACCTCGTTGGCTTTGCAGACTATTAATATTCTAACATCCCATTCAGTCACAATCAGGTTCAGGATGAAGAATAGACCATTACTTATACTTATTTAGCTCTAAGGAAACTAAATTTCAATAACAATCTTATACACCGAGAGAAAATTTTAATTTCTTTGGATTCTAGACCAGGAGTTTAGCAAGTTTTTGGAGAGTGGGGACCAAACAGTTACATAGTTATGGATGAGGGTTAAACAACTATGGTCGCATCGTCATGGAGGAAAACCATTTTATTAAATATGGAAATAAATTTTCTGGGTGTTCAAAAAAAGCCAGGATTAAATATATATGTGTTTCAACAATACAACTTCTTTTACCACAAGAATAACACAAAGAAATAAAATACAAACATTCAATAGAAAAAATCCATATTGCACTGCAGGAATAAAGAAACTAGAAGAGATCTAAAAAGGGAGGAATTTTAGGGGCTTATCATCAATGGGAGCCTTCCTCTTAATTCATTTTTCAGTTTTCTAATCCTTGCTCACCAGGGGAAAAATGAAATTTTGAATTTTGTCCAGGGCAAGATGGCAAGCTGAACAAAATTCACTAATGGGCTAGGGGTTGCTGACCATCATCTTGATAATTTCATAAATTCAAGGTCTTAGAAAAATTGATTTAAATTATTTAATTTTATGGTCTTCATTTTTATATTCTCAATGTTCCATTGATGCATATTATTGTTTTTTTTCAAATTGTATAGCCAAACTCTTCAACCTTCATGAAACATTCTTTTTTCTTTTGGAACCCTTGGAATGAGGCTTGATATCAGATTTTTGGACTATTGTTCTTAACTTTATTATCTTTACTATGTTTCAATCATCTGCAAAAGACTGAATATTGTGAACAACAGTAAACATAAGGAAAATTGTCCAAAAATTTCATACACTTCCCGAAACAGCTAGACTAACTGTTTCTTTCAACTTAGCGGGTAGTTTGTTTTCATTCTATTTTGTATTATTTATTTCAAGACTTTACTTAAATATGCAACCGTGATTTTAAAACTACACAATGTTAAAATTCTTTGTATCTCTCTAATTAGCATTTGGGAACTGAATATTTCTGTTGATAGTATTATTATAGTATTATAAATGTATATGAGTGAGGAATTTTGAGCCACATACTTTGTATAGAAACTATAGTTTTGTTTAATCATGAACTGTGATTGTAAATTCTTTTATGAAAATAAATCAACTGGAGCATTTTGCTTGAAAAACAAGTTGTCGCTTCAAGAATAATTTAACTTATTTTGTTAGAAAAAACATCCTTTGTTTATTTATATTAAAAGAATATGTGTTTGTGCTTATTATCACTTGCTGGTCTCAAGAGCCATTTGCACAGACACAAGACCTATTTAATCACACAGTAATATCCTTGTATTGTGCCTATCACTTGATGGTCTCATGAGCCATTTGCACACACACACAAACCCTATTATTCAACCACATAGTAATTAATATCCTTGTAAGCAAAGACAATCAAATATGCCAATTATGCAATAAAACTTGCTGCTTTTTGGCAAGCCTGAAGAGTTAAGTGCAGGTACATGCACTTTGGTGAGAAAAAAAGATAAAAAGCACAAATCTAAGGAGGTGGTCATACTCATTATCAAGAAGATAGTTATAGACACATACATGCATTTATGTGTTTGTAGATGTATATACAAACACATAATATAAGCACATGCTCATAGATTCTTTGACTAAACAAATAAATTTTCTAATTGTTCATAAATTGTCCCATAGATTTGGGCAATAAGACACCATAACCTTATATTTTTTTTAAGATTTCATTCCCAATGTTCTTGAATCACTATATCTCATTTTGATGACAAATAATTTCTCCGAAGTAATACACTGAATTCTTTTTTCATTGATTCAAATAATACTTGAAAATTAAGTGCATGAACAGAAATGGTATATTTCCAGAATATCAACAAATATTGATATAAGAAAAAAAAACCAACCTAATTATAATTCAACTTTGTCATTCTACCTCATATTGTAAATTTTGTACGCCTATAAATTTATCATTTGAACTTCTGTTATATATTTTTCAATTTGTTAACCAGTAATTATGATTTAACCATTTTTTGTCCAAAATTTTTGTATTTTGAAACCAAGGACAAAATATTTTGTTAAATTAAATTTTTCGTTTAGTGCCAAAAGACAAGTTCTCTTGCTTTCCTTTTCCTAATCAGCATTAATAATACTATACAATAAACATATAAAAATTTGGTTAGAAATTAATCAGGAAATCTGCTGCTTGTTAAGGGGTTACAGAAATTCTATAATTTTAAAGATCTATTTATTTTTTATCACTTTGATATTTATATAGCGATTTAAATCAAACAAATATGTAAAAATACACCTTAGTACCCCTGAACACACATAACATATATATGCATGCTGAAGCAATGTGAATTGTGATTTGTCTCCTTTTCAAGTGAATTTTAAAGTGGGTGCTTCTGTTTTTGAAGCTCAAACATTAAATTATAGCATTTTGATAAAAGTAATCTTTTTTTTGGGGCCTGAAATATTACAATGTAGTAGAAAACAGACACAGCCTCTGACTTGGTGATATCTAATCTAATTTTCATAGCCTGTTTCCTTAATTTGTTTGTTTGAATTTAGTTATCTTTTTTACAGCTTATCAAATTTATATATACTTAAGAGTTCAGAGATAAGTAACATTTCTCTTTCTCTTTCTCTCATTTTTGCCCATGAAAATATCAACATCAAATAAATATATATATTCTTATCAAGAGGTCTTTTTTCTATTTATATATAACACTAAAAGAAGTTGTTTATTGTTTTTCTGTTTTTTTTAAAACTCTGTGTTTTCTCACCATAATTAGGCTATAAAATTCTGGCTAATTTCACTTAAGTCCAAATTAGACTAATGATTTATCTTGAGAAATGGTAGTGAGTGTAAAGAATAGTTAGACATCAGGCTTACCTCTCCTAACTCTAAAATTTACTCAATTTTCCCATTTAAATCCCCTGTGTATAAACCCTAGCCAATACACAGAAAATCTATGAATGTTATCATATTGTTTTTACTTATGACTTCTGAAAATACTATTCTGCCCAATGTCTAATAAACATATATTTGAATGATATAAGAAGACTGATTTTTATTATTTTATTTTATAAAGTTTCAATTATTATGAAGGTAGGCATTATATGTTCACACTCAATTAGTGTTGAGACAGTTCCTAAATTTTTAACGATTCTGATACCAAGTATGATTCCGATTCCACAATTCCATAATTTTTTTAAATGAAATCCAGTTATTTTTACGAGTTTTAATTGAATATTTACAACAAAATAAGAAATTTTTTTCTTATTTTTGGAAAAGATTGATTCTCGTAATTTCAATATGGGGGATCAATTTACTCGAGCCTTGTATGTAAGGAGGAGGGAACACCCCTTAAAAACATTTAAATGATGATCCCCCCCCCATTATTTTTTTAGATAATTTCATAGATTAGTGTTCAATCGATAATAATTTGCTGAAAAATTTGAAAAAAGACGAAATTAAAAAGTTATGAGGCAGTGTGCGTGTGCGAATTATACCAGTACATCTCCACCCCACCACCAGTCCACGATTTCTTTTTTTTTTTATTCGTCCAATATTTTTAATTTCTTTTTCATATCTAATGTGAAATGTTATGCTCTTTCAATAGAGAAACATTTTTCTAACTTTACGTACCCTACTTCATATTAAGATGGTTGACAAAAAAATAAAGATTAGACTAAAAATATTTTCCGGTCACAGGTGTAATATCTGTGCATGAAGTTAAAAATTAAAACCTACATTTTTTTAAAGTTAAATTTTTTGCCTTTTTCAAAAAATTATTTTTTTTCTGTTTTTTGTTGTCCAAAAGAAATGTTTAATTGCTTTATTTGCTAAATATTTTATAAAATGTAAATCTTTAAAAGAAAAAAATTGAAAATTGCACAATGTGTGTACAATAGTTTTAAACTTTATTCCGAAGATATTTGTTTTTGGCTACTTCAAAAGAATTAGCCAACTGTTAAAATTTTTCGAAATGATACTGTGTGATCAATTTCATTTTAGCTTTAGAGATATTCCTTTAAACAGCCTTCTTTCAAAAAATAAAAAGTATCCTATTAAATCTTTTATTGTTTCAATAACTTGACTTAGCATATTTTATTTTTAAAATTATAAAGTTTGACAAGACATTTTTCATTCACTAATTCCATTCATTAATGGAAGATTGTTGTTGAAAAGAAAAAAGAAATTTGCCAAAATAGATATGGGTTTGTATATTTTAAAAATATTTTTCCTTAAATTATTCCTTTTTTTTTCATTTACTAAAATTTGAAAATGTTTTTCGTATTTAATGAACCAAAAATATGCATTCAAAATTCCTTTTCAGATTGCATATTTCAACTAAAATTACTTATTTAACTTTATTTCTGATCTTTTCCTTAATATGTTACGGGGTGGGGGATCTACTAGTAATGATGATTATCGCAACTCCTTTCTTGAATTCTAACGATGATAATCTGAATAGTTTATAAAATTAATTATAGATTTAATCTATAGTTTTTACATCCTGTTCCCAAAGCATTCATTCTTATTTGAGAGGATTGTTGCATTGTAGATAAAAACTAGAACTTATGACATGGTGGCTTGCAGAACAAAGCAAACTAAAGTTGAAACTGAAATCCTTTCAGAGTAGATGGATGGTTTTAAGCTTCAAAGAAGACACTTCAAAGCAGATTTTTATGGCCAAAAAATTGCTTATTTTCTTTAAAAGAAAAAACAGATTATTTAAGAGATGGACTTATTCTTATACCTGCACACTATACTCTCCAAGCATTTTGTCTTAAACATTAGATTTTTTTAGGTATGGAATATCTTAATGACATACAATATTATGTTTTACCAGCTCTCCTAAATGCTAAATCTGATTAGACTAGTCAAACACTAATAATGTTTGATGGGTTTACTATAACAGTTGAATATATTCTAATGAGGTTTCTTTGTTTAGTGACAAATATAATTCCTTGTAGGATATTTAATGCTTGCTTTGTAAGAATTAACTAAAAGCAGTTTATTTCTTAGTTAAATATTTTTGAGTGGTAATAAATAGAATATTCTATTCTCACAAAGCAACGTGTGTGTAGTATATATATGTTTGTATATATATATATATATATATATATATAAATTGCTCTTTATTTTTGTCTTTTGTAGGTGAGTACCAAGTTATTTGCTTCATCCTGATCCACAATTCTGGATTTCCCCAATTTTGGTTCAGGCCATGTCATCCTTGATGGTAGAGTGACAACAAAAAACATTATTATTCTCCTCATTTCTATTAATTTGATTCTTTTTTTAAAATTATTTTCTTTCTTGATTTTTCTTTTCTTTTTTCCTCTCTTTCATCCTTTTTTATTCACTCTCTCCTCCTCCTCTTTTATTCTCTCTCCACTTCCTCCATTTTATTATCTCTCTCTTATTCTCTCTTCCTCCCCCCTCTTATTATCTCTCTCTTATTCTCTCTTCCTCCCCCCTCTT
>JAYKTE010377264.1:0-30101 GCA_036873565.1 Xipholeptos notoides
ATAAATATATACATAAATACATACATAAATAGATAAATATATACATAAATATATACATAAATATATACATAAATAGATAAATATATAGATAAATATATAGATAAATAGATAAATATATAGATAAATAGATACATAAATAGATACATATATACATAAATATATACATATATACATAAATATATACATAAATAGAAACATAAATATATAAATAAAAAAGAAACAATTATAAATCATATTGAATGGCACTTATATTTTTACAATGCCAGTTTTTACAAATTCACCAATATACACAGACAGACAACTTTCACCAAAATTATAGTTTTTTTTTTTCATTTGCTGAGCAGTGACTCTGTACACAGAAGGCAGACATCCACTCTGCTTAGTCTATGATCTAACTCTCTGACATATGGCACAGTCTATCATCAGTAAATTGCAGGGGTGTCACTCCAACAATTATTTAATCATAATCAAATTAATTATTTATCTATTATTCCTACCAGGACCTTATCTATTTCTATTAACAATCTAGATTATCCAATCCTTAGTATTCAATTGTATTAAAAACCTTACCATAAAGAGGATAGAATTGTAGGATTATCTCATATTTGATGCACACTTGTATCTTAGATATGCATTTTTATTCCTATCAGCCTAACACAGTGGCGTAGCAATGAATTAAATGTGTTATTCAAAAAACTATGTGTGGACAAAAAAAAAAAAAGTTTATCAAAAAATGATTGTTCCAGGCATTAAATGACCTAAAAAAGTTGATTTGCATTAAATAGTGCATATTGTGTTATTCAAAAAACTATGTGTAGACAGAAAGAACATTTATCCAAAAAATGATTGTTCTAGGCATTAAATGACCAAAAAGGTTAATAGGGATTAAATAGTGCATATTGTGTTATTAAAAAAAAGGTTGATATGCCATAAAAATACAAAAACAAACCAAACAATGAAAAATTATTTTCACCATCAAAAGATCTTCAGGCTTCAATTCCTTTTAGAATATCATTTCAGGGTGTTTTAATTTATTTATTAATTTATCAAGAAGGCACCAATGACACATTTTTTTTCAGATAGAATTTATTATTCTTTTCTTTTAAATGCTGTTTTAAAGACATTCATTTTTTCAATATTTTGTACAATCAGTCTGATTAATAGGGCTGTGACAATATGCTTTTATTAAAAAATATTCTTGCCACAGCCCTACTGGGTACTTGACTATTTTGCAATTTTACCATTTCTTTTAATTCTCGCGAGAGAAACAAGTTTATATGATTAAATAATAAATAAATATGTGATTTAGACTGTAGGAGCTAGATCGTAGGTGAACTTGCGTCTGCAGGCCAAACGAGAGTGGGGCTCCAAAACTTTTGGTGGGGGCAAGAATCTGCTAGGTCGTGGTGGCCTCAGAACGGCCGGTGATTGACTAAGCATGATGACATCAAATTCCTGGAATGTCCTGCTAACTGCTTCCCATAGATGCACTCGAACTTATTGAAACTTGTCCATTCCATTTTGCCAATGCCAGCGTCGTCTTCTTTGAAGTCTTAACAAAAAATGTCTTTTCAATCTACCGATACCGATTGACAGGTAGTTTTTTTCAAAATACCGAATCATCGCTATCGGTAGCAGAAATCTACCACCGGTAGTACCGATCTACCGAATGTCAATCGGTAGTCCCAGCTCTGCAAGCCATAGATACATTGCACACAAATATTTGGTTGAAAATAATCTAAAATAGTTTAACTAAACAAAATAAAATATTTTTATTTTATTTTTTGAAATCCTTGCAATGAGGCGTGATAATTTGTGTATTGAGTTTTCGGACTGTTCTCCTCATCTTTATTATCCACGTCAATTGAAAAAACGGTTAAGTTCAAAAATCCCTAAGGGTTCCTGATTACGAAATAAAAGTTACTGAATCCTAAAGAAGGCTTAAGGGTTCATCGTCCGAAACATTGTAAAGATAACGATAATAAAGATGAGGACAATAGTCCAAAATTTCGATCCTTATAACGTTTTTGAAAAATTTATTTGTTTTTGTTTTTCATTTTCAATAGGTTGTTTATTTTAATTTCTTTTTCTTTCTCCCTTTTTTTCTCAAAACACTTGAGATAATCTTTGAGAAGAGTTTTCTCAATTTTAAAAGGAATAAATTCCATGACTGCATGTTAATCTTGTTTGCTTCATTAGCTGCTGCCTCTTTCTTTATTTCTTTCTCTCTTGTTGTTTTCCCTTTTATTTTGATTGCTTCCATCTGTTTAGTCCCTGTTTCTTAGAATTCAGTCTTGCTTGTCTTCTATTGTCTGTGTCTGTTGCTCGATGTCCTTATACCAGCTACTATTTTTGTTCTAGTTTGGCGGCTATTCGTCGGAGGCTCTGGCCACTAGAGTTCTTGATGCCAAATGCTGTACCATTCTGACTGCAGGTGAATCTCTGTCATGCGTCATCTTGCCTTTTTTGTGCACTGCTGCACCATTTTCACTTTTTTTTTTTTTATTAATACCATTTCAATTATTTTTTTGCTTTTGGGCAAAAGGATACTTTTTGTCTATGTATTTCTTCAAAAACTCCTATATCTTCTTAATTTTCTAATTTATTATATATATATATACACATACTTGGACTATGACATACAAAAAAACATGCAGGTGTTTTCCAATCATTTGCATTCAACATGTTTATTTGTAATATTAGCAGATTTACCCAGCTTTGTCCAGGCACTAGATTAAACAAATGCTCCCTGTACAAATAGGTTATAACACATGCACAACCCAACAAGTATAAGTCAATGGGCCGACGCCAGTACGCTCAAAAACGTATTTAGATTAAAAAGAAAATTTAAAGTAACTAAAGCATTTTTTAAATAAAAATAACTAAGCCAAGTCTTAATAATAGACACATGTAACTAACCCTAACCCTAGAGCACGTTAGTAAATAAAAGTAACTAAAGCATTTTTTAAAACTATTTTTATTGTAGATTTAAATGATGCACACATGCATTATAACTTTTTCGTAGATGGAGGATTTGTTAAAATATAACAGTAAAAATCTGCATGTGCGCCACCAGGACCACACTTCTTAAATAAAGTACCGGCAGGCAAAATTTAAATGAACACTCTGATTAAATCTCATTCTTTGTACTCATCAGTACAAGAAAAACAAAAAAAACTTATGAAAATATCTTGTTTAGTTTTAAAGTTACTCAAAAGTACTAATTTTTTTTTTTCATTTTTTTTTACTTTTTTTAAAATGATTATCAAAACAAAGAAACATTTTAATGAATTCTTAGCATTTTATACATTAAGGAAATAATTTTATAATTAGATTTTTTGATTAACTTTAAAAATATGATCACCTTTCTTTTGTTTTTAATCTAAATGAATTTAATATATTTGAAAATTCAATGCAATTGTGACCCATTAAACTATTTTTTTAATCAATATTTATTTTCTAAATCAAAACAATAATTATTTGTGAAATAAAAATTTGTTTCATTATAAAAAAAATGAAAAATGCAAATATAAAAATGTTTTGCTTAAAAAACATAAATTATAAAAACATAGTAATAATTAATGAATATAAATCATAGAAATATTTTTATATAACCATAATTCTTAAAGTATCAAATTTATCTTTATTTTATAGAAGGATTTGTTTGATATTTAAATGTTATTCAACTAAAAGCATTTGCTTCACAGTGGTTTGCCTCTTGTGATGAATATTACTTCAGGTCATTTCTTGAAATTTTGACCACTACTTGCTGAAAACCAATTAAAAATCTTTCCTCTGGCTTGAATAATCTATGTATCAACTTTTAAGTCTGTAAACCACTTTTGTAGATATATAGATAACAAATGGTTGAATGACACCTGCAAGTTTTTTGTTCCTGATAGTGTGTGTATATATATATATATACACACACACACACACAAGTTTGTTTTAAATATATATAATATTTTTCACTAACCCTACCCACTGGTATCTTAATTAAATGGAAATGTGAAATACATCAGATGAAAGTGCTTAATGTCATCAGGACGAAATGCAATGCAGTGACCTTTATCCTAATATGCGTGTTTTTAATTCTAATATAAACTCATCTACATGTTCTTATTTATTGATTTTATATATAATATTTATCATTTTTTTTTTGTCTTTTAGCTAACAACTGACCTACAAAAATCTTAACAAATTTTAAATGATGATACCATTTCATATTTCAATATCATTCCTCTTCTCAGGATCTTTGAATTTTCATTTTATTATTTAATTTAATTTTACTATTATGCTCTTATAAAAAGCACCCTGTATCCTCAGCCCCATTGCATTCTTGTCAGAATAATGAGGTTAATTGGCCGTTTTCTATTTCTTATTGCCATGTTTTAAAAGGTTGATAGTCTGTCTTTATATCACACCAACATTGATATGTGCTACTTGGTAAATCTACCAGAGGGCCTTCTTGAAAACACTTGATAGGAACGTGTGTACCTGTCATGCCCGCTTTTGATATATAATCTCCCTTGCTCCAGCAGAGAGAGAGAGAGAAGTAATTCTGTGTTTGATGAAACTGGATCACCTCCATTTTTTTTTTTTTAATTATTCTTTTTAGTTTGGATAAAGTCACTTTGTATATGAAAGCATAAAGTAATTGGTTTAATGACCAAATATGAGAAGTATGAATGAATTTCAGATTAATTGGGGAACAGGAGCACTATCTATTGTGTAGGTCTCAACCCAAGTGCACTCTTAGTGCATTGTTTCATTATCAGTATCCAACATTGATCATTTGTAAAAAACAAAAAAACAGTTTTAATTTAAATCATAATTGTAAAGAGTAGAGGCATTTAAATTGCTTTAAGGTAAAGACACAAAACAAGAATTTTTTTAGATTTTAAAACCAATTGAAATCTATTAGATTCTATCATTTCTGGATAAGCTATAAGATGTAAACCTTTTTAACCACTGAAAGGAACGCAGTTTATCAAACCAAATTGCATTTGTTTATTTTGAAATTATTGCAAGTAATGAAGCAGTCCGAATTTATATTGCATGCATGAAAATCTTCTTTTCAATTTGTTTGTTGCTAATCTGATATCAAATTGATTATAACAACTGAAATAAGTAACAAATCTGCTTGAAAAGTTCAAACCAAAATTTCTTATTTCCTCAATTTGGCTAAACATTTGAAATTTAACATAAGCATACAAAAGGTCAAGATGATTTCAAAATGAGATTTAAGAATGTTAAGTTGGATTTTTTGGATCAAAACAAAAGCTCTTACCATATTATTTAATCAGAACCAATCCAGATCAAATAATAAATAACACTGCTGTACATTTTGGTGAAACTTGAAAAAGATTAAATAAGATATTTGTTGGAATCTTGAAAATGATGAAAGTTTTTGGCCAAGACACCTATCTGTTTTTAAAAAATTATTGAAATCTGACAGATTGGTAGAAGTTGTATCAATGGCCCAAATAACCTTTTTGTTCTTTCTACTAAGAATTACAATGACACAAAATTTGTTATTAGAAACTGAATAAAAATCTTTCTGCTGTTTTATAGCATGAAAATATGAAGCTTTAAGTTTTATTGGAACTTAACAAGACAAAAGGCTTTTCCTTTTGTTCAACCATGTTTTCTTTTTTTTTTGTTTGGTTTGTTTGTTTTTCAGCTAAACTTGTTAGTCGAAAGCAAGTAGTGAAATGCTTAGACTTGGTAAATGTAGTATGCGAGTTCAAATCCTAGTTGAACAATTAGATTGTGATGGACTGTTGTGACTAAATAAGTTGAAAGATCTACCCATCTTTTTAAAGGCCCACATTGATTCCTTTATCCAAGTAGATCCAGACATGGAGTCCTGGCAGATGGTGTATTTAGATGAGGGAAACAGGCAACTTGACATAGAGCACATAATATATGACCAAATCATAGTTATATGCACAACTTGGTAAATAATTACTCTTTACCTGCCATAGAGCACATAAATATGACCTTGTGTCTAATCATAGTTTTATGCTTGACTAGGTGAATAATTACTCTTTTCCTGCCATAGAGCACATTATGCTCGACTGAGTGAATAATTAAATAGTTAAAAATTATTAGTGAATTGATGTTTGTTCGTTTTTATTTGTTTTCCCATATTTTTTATTTTAATGTTTTTTGGGTTTTTTTCGTCTTAATTGTTTTCTTTCTAACTGCACTCCATCATTTGGTGTTGGATTTCTTTTTTATACTTAAAGATAATTAATAACAACAATTGTCTCGGATAACTTTTGAGTTTTTTCTTTTGTTTTTTGTTTTTTCAAATTTCTGAGATAAGGCTTGAAATTGGTATTATTTGGTTTCTTCTGGTTTTTCTTCTCATCTTCATTTTTAAATGTACAACATTTTCACCCAATTGGCTCTTTGACGTTCTGTAGATCATACTTGTCCAAATCATGAACCTTCATATAAAATAGAAAAGCTTTTATATGATTATGAATCAAAGTCTTATTCAATCCCCCTGAGTTGATTGTTCTCATTCCATAAACACCAATCACAGATTAATGGGAGTCTATCTTAAACATTCTTTGTTTCCATATTCTGCAATCAACAATAGTTTCCAGATTATCAAATTAGATGTTAAATTCTCAATTCTATGAATGTGACTCTTAAAGCACAGTGAAGACCTCCGAGCTTCTATATTGTACATATAACGATGCAAGTAAAAATAAAAACCCAAATAATACTAATTGTTTTGCTTTGCTTTCTTCTGAAGAATTATTGAAAAAAAATGTTTTCCATTTTCTGTTTGACTTTCATGTTTAATCTTTGAAAAATTGATGTCAGCATTTTATTTTATTTTAATCAAATAAGGAGTTATAATTTTCCATTGGTTCACATTCCATTCTTATAGGATTTATTTAATCTTAAGAAATTTAAATTTTTGAATGACTTAAAGCTTGGTTTTATTTTTTGTATAATAATATGAAAATGAACACTAAAAAAAGGTTTAAAAACATTTTTTTTAGTGTCTTTGAGATTAGGCCTGATAATTTGTGTATCAACATTTTAGAGTATTGTCCTTATCTTTATTATTGTTATTTTCACTATATTTTGACCGGAGGAGGTCCACTTGGGGAAGTGGATAGGCAATTAGATTTTGGAATCGTAATAAACGAGTTCAAATCCCAATTGTTCTGTTTACATTCACATTTGGACCAATACCTTTAGACAAGGTATGAATCTGCACTTTCCCTCCAGCTATGGGTTGAATAGTGCATATTGTGTTATTAAAAAACTATGTTTGGACAAAAGAACGTTATCAAAAAATTATTGTTCTCGGCATTAGAATAACCTAAAAAGGTTGATATGCCATAAAACACAAACAACAAACGTCCCGACCAATGTTGTAAGTGAGTATTATCTAAAAATGAGGGTTTCAATTCTACCTAAGTCAGTAATTACTCAGAAGCCATTTCAAGACTTAACACTACTGCCTGATCATGGTTATTGGAATGGGAACAGTCTACCTCCATAGATTAAATAACAGGTTAAATTCAAAACTCTGTGAAAACACCTGATGACAACATGAAGGTTCTCACATTTAATCGCAGTGGGTGATATGCAATCAAACTTTAGAATCGATATATGCAAGTTTGAATCCCAGTTGTTTCATTAACGTTCACATTTGTAATAAAACCCTTGGGAAAGGTATGAATCTCCACATTCCCTCCAGCTATTGATTAAATAGTGCATATTGTGTCATTCAAAAAACTATGTGTGGACAAAAAGAATGTTTATCAAAAAATGATTGTTCATTAAATGACCTTAAAACAAGCGTTTGTCTATTAGGTCTCAACTGCCATTTAAAAAAAACGTAAAAAATAAATGAGATGTAGTCAACCTAAAATGCCTGCTAGCTGCCATATATACATATGTCATCAATTAAACTTTCTTTTTACAGATTTTTTTAGTTCAGTTTGAGAAATAGGATTTCTATTTTGATAATTGAACTCAACAGTTATTCATTTGACATGTAAAATTTGTTTAACGATAGTTGGTTTAAAGAAATCTCGAATAATAGAAATATTGGTAATATTTGTTTGTTAACTTATTTCTATTATACAAATTTTATATATGCATATATATATATTTATTTATTTATTTATGCAGGTTTCATCAAAGAGAATTTTTATTCTTCCTTTCTATTTTCTCTTGTTTTGTAAGAAGGATTTTTGTTCTGGGGTCTACTGTTTTCATGAAGTCCCTCAGTTTCTTTCTGAATGTTTTCAGTCCTCATAGACCATCATCCTCAAGCCGATTGTTTAGTATTTTGGATGTGTTTCTTGTTCTAGACCTGAGTGGTTATCATAGAAAGGAAAATTCTGAAAAGAACAATAAAAATTGTCATTAACCAAACTTAGATGAATAATGAAATTCTGCCTAAATATAACATATGAAAAATAAATTCTGAGATTTTGCAACAAAATTTGTTATTTGAAAGAAAGACATCATATGGATATAATTAAACTAGGCTGAAGTTACAATGTTTTAAAATAATCATCAGGGCATGGTTATTAATCCACATTCCAATTTTTTTTTACAATAATTTTTAAATTCAGAATGCTATTTTTATGCTGTTTCTTTTTCTCTATTTATAACTCAAAGTTTTTTAATTTTTATAGTCACAACATATTTAAAATCTATGGTCCAATCTTGTAAATTTATGTAAAAAATTTTAGAATATAAATTAACATCTCTTTGTCCTGATTATCATTTAATTGAATGAACGTTATAGTGCTGACTTAATTTAATTATATCCGTAATCTGTTGTTTTTTTAGTTATTAGTTATTGTTGCACATATATATATATATATATTATATATGTTTGTGTGTATGTATGTATGTATGTATGTATGTATGTATGTATGTATGCAACAATAACTAATAACTAAAAAATCAACAGATTATGGATATAGTTAGATTATATATATTAAATCTCTAACTGAGTGTGATACAGAAATAGATAAAAGAAAAAAGACATACAAATGAATGGATGTGAATTTTTTTCTTTTTCATTTTTATCTATTTCTTTATATCACTCAGTCAGAGATTTAATATTTGATATTTATTGAAAAGAAGTATACATGGATTATCATTACTATAAGTATATTATATGAAAGGTGAAAAAAGGAACAAAGTCCAACAAATATATATATATATATACAATAAATAAAATTATTGAGATACCATATGTTTTTATACAACCAGTTTCTTTTTTTAAAACCCTATTTTTTTACCTTTATCATAAAAATGTTGATCATTGACTGAGGTTTTGAATTTCAGATGGTATGTGGAGAGGGACCAAACTAATTAATTTGAAAACCATCGTAAATGGAGCTATTCAATTATGTGAGAAAAGGTTGGTTTAATTCTTAATTTTTTATTCTCCTCCTCCATTTTTTTTGTAAATGAATTCCTAAATCTCTAAGTTAAAGAAAAATATAAAGATGGATGAATTTGTTTCTCTGTCGTATGTCATCAGGTTAAGATTCATAATAATAATTTTTTTTTAACTTTTGTTGTCTTCATGAGAATGATGTTATTTATTGCTGGATATTAGAATTACAAAGAATACTTTATAAAGATATGAAATTGCTTATTTTTCGAAATCCTATGAGATATAATGAATTCTAAAAGTATTATTTGGACTATTTTCCTCATCCATATTAATTTCTTTATAATAAGGGTGATTCTGTTGAAACGTGAGAAAGAAAATAGTATGGATGAGGAATATAGTCTGAATAATACTTTTAGAATAAAATTGTTTAAATAAACAATTTAAAAAAAAATTAAAAAATCACAAACTTATACAAGGAAACGAATATATGAATTATGACAATCTGATTATTGCACAGGCAAGAACTGACAATCACTAAAAGCTGTTGACATCGTGTCTATGCTGATCATTTACTCACACTTTATGACTGATATTGGGCACTTTAACTATAAACAGGCAACAATATATGTATAAATAAGTGTGTGTAAAGAAAAAGAAAAATTTAGAAACTTCACTCAGACTTTAGAATAGTAAATCCCAACAAATCCCAATTTCTTTTCTACAAACAACAAATAAAAATTGATAAAAGAAACAATTTTTTTGTTAGTTATCTATCAGTGTTACTTCATATAACTTATTTATTAAAATGCAACTTTTGGTGGTCGGAATGCTTTGATGTTCATTTTGATTTATGTTTGTTTTTTTTAATTCCAAAATTTGACCCCTTAGCAGCTATTTTTCCAGTTCAAAACCAATTAGAAAGTGGTTTCCCAGGTCCATATAACCACACATCAAATTTCAAGTGTTTAAACCCAAAATTGGCCGAGTAGTTTGGTAGAGACCCCAATGGTCTAATCTTTCAACTTTGACTCTTTATCAGTTAAATTTATGGCTCTAAACTGATTTTAAAAATTCACACACACCCCTCCAGGTTCTGAATACCCTTTATGTCAAATTTCAAGTCTGTAGACCAAAAATTGGCTGAGGAGTTTAATAGAAACTGATTGTTTACACCTACACCTTTTCACTTTTATATATAAAGATTAGAAAATAAGATATGTAATGAAAATGTTGACTATGTTTAGAATTTTCTTTAATCTTTTTATTTTTTCCTTTTCAAAAATTTAATGAAATGCGTAGTGGATATCACATTGATCATTGTGTAATGGTTCGCCATTTGAGTCCAGAAAACCAAGAGATTGTCCCTACTGAAGAAAATGTTCAACCCACTCCTGCTAAACGACCTGTACGGAGATTAGATGTGAGTACAGTCTCTTTTTTTCCCCTTTCATTTGTACATATAGATAACAAGCTTCAATGGGTAGCAAATGGGAACTCCCCATAGCCCAATTCACAGTTTTCACTTCAAAATCATAATACACAAAATCAAACCCCAGTCTCTCTATTATGCTCACTTTTGGCCTAATATCCTTGGAGAAGGAATGAATCCACTTACTGCCTTAAGCTACTCACAACCTATTTCGAAGGATGTTCATTAATAGTAATTGTAAATCACTGAAAAGGTTGATCTACTGTAAAATAGTGAGTCTATTTTTAATGACATATATATTTGTTTGTTTCTGACTACATCATATCTATGTCTATCTAATTAATTGAATCATTTCTATATAGATCAACTGGGTTCCTGGACGAGATAAATGGTGGCATGAATTGATGCAAGAAATGAACACTGAAGAAGGCAAGACTTGTGACCCCGTTTGGTGTGATGCAGAAGACCCCCTCTTTATGCTTTACACAAGGTTAGTCCTTATCCAACACCAAAATATCAAATACTCATTAGTTAAGTTTGTTTTTTTTTCATACTACAAGAGAAAGTAAAAAACTATCCACACTTTATACGAAAGACATATTATGGCAAAAGTGTGGATCATTTTTTTAGTCAGCCTTATATTTTCAATTAAAAACTGCTGCTTCTATTTTGACAAAAACTATTACAATAAACCTATTCCATAGAAATCTATCTATTTATGGGGATAGGTCAAAAATTATCTGCACTTTATACAAAAGATATATCATGGAAAGTGTAAATCATTTTTGACGCCCTCTTCTAAATGCTTATAGATTTACAGTCTCTATTTTGTCCTATTTATGAAGTCTTTTTTGTGAAAATTAATCTTTTCAAGAACTTTTTTCTATTTTTTCCAGTGGTTCAACTGGTAAACCAAAGGGAGTCTTGCATACGGTTGGGGGATACATGCTGTATGCAGCTACGACATTTAAATACGTCTTTGATTACCAACCTGAAGATGTTTTTTGGTGTACTGCTGATGTTGGATGGATCACAGGGCATAGTTATGTATGTTATGGACCCCTGGCCAATGGGGCAACTGGAGTAATTGTAAGAATTAGAATTCTTGACCTCCTCCTTTTCCTTTTTCTTGTATTGGTGTTTGTTTCTTTGTTTATTTTGTTTTACAGCATATCAACCTTTTTAGGTTATTTTAATGCTGAGAACTATCACTTTTGATATATATTTTTTGTCTACACATAGTTTTTTTTTAAACACAGTATGTACTATTTAATCCATAGCTGGAGGGAAAATGTAGATTCATACTTTTCCCAAGGGGGTTAGTCCAAATGTGGAAAACGGAAAGACTGGGATTTGAACTTGCATATTACGGTTTCTAATTCCGACTGCCTATCCACTGTCCCAAGTGGACTTCCCTCTGGTATTCCAATAAACTTAAATGTTCAGCCTATAACACCAGTTTATTGGCTTATTCCATCTCCATACCATTTGGTACCACTGAACTGGTAGAGTACATGACATTTTTTTATCAATTCCAGTTCATCATAATTCTGTTACATTCATCATCGGGCTATTACCCTTGGAAAAAGTATGAATCTCCCTATTATATTCAGCCATGGATTAAATAATGTATCTTGTGTAATTCAACACAATGAAATTATCAAAATATACTTAATAAGAATAATCGTTCTCAGCATTAAATGACTGATATGTTGATATTCTGTAAAACAAATCAATCAATTCTTCATAGGAACTGGAAAGAGCTTGTCAGCCAAATTGTTTGGAGGATAACATTGAAGTAATTGTGGAGAAATCTGAATAAGTTGAAAAAAGATAATAACGAAGCCTCATCTCATAAATTAACAATAAATCAACAGCAAAATCTAACTTGAGAATTTACTAACAAATGTTTTTATGATTATCATCAAAAATTTGTTCAGAGTTCATAAATCTTTGATTTGAAACAAAAACACTATGAATATCTATAAATTCAATGAAATTTGTTTCTCTTCAGATTAAATCAAATGAGATCTGTTTATTATTATTATTAATTAAGTTTGAAGGTGTTCCATACTATTCAGATTAAGATATTTTATTATTATTATTAAGTTAGAATCTACTCCATACCATCCAGATTAAGATCTATTTTCTATCATATTTTATATGTTCTACTTTATTTTATTATTTAAGTTTGAAGGTATTCCATACTATCCCGATGCTGGACGTTATTGGGAAATCATTGAAAAATTTAATGTCACCAAATTTTACACAGCCCCAACTGCCATTCGATGCCTCATGAAATATAAGGATGATTTTGTTAACAGGTGAGTTTTTTTGTTGTTGTTCTTTTTTTCTTTTGTATAGCTAGTTTGTTAATATACTTGCAGACATTAAACATTATTTTGAAGTATTATTTGCACATAAAACTAAATAGATTTCTTTTATTGTCTTATGGCAGGTTGTCTTAAGTCTGTGAAACCAAAATGTTCTATCAGAATAACAATAAGATCAAGAGTTGTTTTAGCTAAGAATTTTCTGGAAGTCATGCTCATGCACAAAAAAATATTCTGCAAAAACATGAAATTGTTTGATGATTTTAGGAAAAGTCTTGATCCTGAAATCCAGTTTGAGGATCTGATTTAAAAATGGATTTCCTGGACATCATTTTTTGTTTTCTGTTTTTGCATTGTAGCCTTGGAATTAAATTACATTCATATATTGTTGCTTATTTTTTTTTTTCTAAAACTCAATGTGCCAACAGATGTAGATTACTTGTACAAACTTTTTCTTTACAAAGAATATGTGTAGTGAAGGGCCATTTTTGTTTTAGACAAAAGTGTTCCTAATTTTGGAATATTATAAAAACTAAAAACCTTTTACAATAAAAAGAAATAAATTAGTCCAACTGATATTAGTTTCAATAAAAATTGTGTTTTAGCAGCAGCAGTGGCAATAATTCCAGGCAAATAATAGTCATAATAATGATACCAATAATAATAGTCCAAATTCACATAGAGAGAAAGTTATCTCTATTTATCAGAGAAATCAAACACAACCAGGGTTCTTGTATACAGCTTATATCCATTCTTCTCTGATCTCTTCTACACCCCTAGGTATAAAAAGAATGGCCCAGAAAAATGCTAACTGGTGTTTCAACATAGAAACTTCCATATATCATTGATTCTTTACTCTGTTTTGATTTTTATACATATTCTGTCTTGGACATTCATCCCTTCTTAAGAAAAACAACGCTTAATTGATGAAATTTAAAAAATAATCACACCTTGTACTCAAAAAATTATATATTTTTAAATTCTTTTAGGTGTGATTTAAGTTCTCTGAAAGTACTTGGTAGTGTGGGTGAACCAATAAACCCCGAAGCTTGGCTTTGGTACTACAATGTTATTGGCAAAGGCAATTGTGCTATTGTTGATACTTTTTGGCAAACAGAAACAGTAAGTTTCATTTTTTTTTTTTTTCTCACTCATCAATTCCACTAAGCATCAGCTTTTTGAAATAATATATTATTATTCCTATTGTTGTTGTTTTCATTTATTTATATTTTTATATATCAATCTGTTAAGAAGACTTTGTTTGCATTCATAGTTAAAGTGCTCAATATCAGTGATAGAGTGTGTGTTAATCAATCCACCCAAGTTCTAATTGTTCTCTTTTTTCAATTGGTTTCCAAATTCTATTCAAAATATTGATTTTTCATTTTATTTCATTTTAGGGTGGTCATGTCCTAACACCATTACCTGGTGCTACACCAACTAAACCTGGATCTGCTGTAAGTTTTAATATTTAAACATTTTTTTGTTTTATTTTTATCTTTAAACTACCAGCATTGCCAAGGTGTCTCTTCTCTTTCATATTTTCTTCATGAGCTTGATTAGCACTTATCATCATGGTTTCTATTGGCATCAACTGACCAACATCAAAGGTAATACAAATGAAAATAAATGTATACATTTATTTTCAAACTGTGAATTCAATCCACACAACTCTAAAATAAACTGATGAAGTCAAAGCAAGTCACTCCACATTTTTAAAGAGTACCTATGAAAAAATCTTAAAAGTAATAAATAAGTAATAATAAGGTTTATAAATCCTGAAAATTCACTCATGATTATCCCTCTGGACCTGTGGCGTAACGGATAAAGGCATTCAGTATCTGCAGTTCAAAGTGAGCAATATAGCATACTGTTTACATTGTTTTTCTCAATTTTGTCCTTTACTTTTGAACGTTCCAAATTTGAAAACGAATAAATAATTGTTATAATTTTTTTTCTATCCTTTGTAGATGATTCAAATTTTAGTATGTTATTATGGATGATAACAACTACCAGTTGTCAAAATTTCAGCTTTTCACAGTTATTATTTCTAACAAATATTAGATTTTAAAATTTTATCCCTTAGTTTTGGATGCTACTGTATATACATAGATAGACAATAATAGAAATCAGACTGTAGGTGTGACATATAGAACCATATTTATTAGTGATCAGATGAAGCTGTGTCTGGACTGTGAGCTTGTAGATGCGGAAAAACTTGCACACAATCCAATTTTTAAATTCTCTTCCTAGTCTTTCTCACCGTATGCACTATACAAACTTTTTTTCTCAACTTAGAATTAAAATTTTGAAAATCCTTAAGGAATTTTATTTTTAATTTTTTCCTCTGCTTCTATTTTCCATATTCCATTTTCTGCTTCTTCCATTCCTTTTTTAATACAAAATCTCCAAATATTCTTCTTTCAGACATTTCCATTCTTTGGTGTGGTTCCTGCTATTCTGACTGCTGATGGAAAAGAAGTTACTGGACCCATTGAAGAGGGATATCTCGTAAGCATTCTTTCTTTCCACACATCTTTCCTCTTTATTTTCTTATTCTCTCTATCTCTCTCTCTCTCTATCTGAGTCTACTAATTTGCCAATTTTTGGTTTAGAGACTTGAAATTTAATATACTGTGGTACAAATTCAATTTGCTTTTTGAGCTGGAAAAATAGCTGGTAAGGGGTCAAATTTAAAAAATTGAATTATTGCGGGCCTGTAACATTGGCTATGTGGGGGCTACATTGGTCACTGGGGTGTCAATATAACTGCAGTTTACTAAAATAATTTTTGGCTTTCAAAAAATTACAGCAGTTTATTTTAGAAAGAAAAATAATCTTGGAATTACATACATAGATCAAAATGAGCCCTAAATGAGCATCAAAGCAACCCCTGAGCAAAGTCAGGTAATATTTCTAGTGATTAATAAAACTTGATGTCCCTTAAAACAATTGTATCTGTATTTGTTTGGTTGGTTTTACGGCATATCAACCTTTTTTGTTCATTTAATGACAAGAACAATCATTTTTTGATAAACATTCTTTTTGACCTCATGTAGTTTTTTGAATAACACAATGTGCACTATTTAATCCATAGCTGGAGGGAATGTGTGGATTCACACCTTTCCCAAGAGTATTAGTCCAAATGCAAACAGAACGATTGGGATTCAAACTTGCGTATTATGATTCCGAAGTCTGACTACCTATCCACTGTACCAAGTGGACATCCTCTTGCATCTGTAAAATGACTGCAAAAAATATCCACCCTACTTTTTTTTTTTTCTTTTTTTTTTTGAGGTTATCGATTCTTTTTATATTTTTTTCATCTTGACAGGTTTTTAAACAACCCTGGCCAGGTATTATGAGAACTGTTTATCAAAATCATGAAAGATTTGAAACAACATATTTTAAGAAATTTCCTGGCTATTATTGCACTGGAGATGGTAAGTCTAGAATATTCTTTTAGAATTTTCTTTGAATTATAGACTCAAAATAATTATATTAATAAATAATATAAATATATTAATAATCTTATTAACTAGATTGTTTTTACTTCTTTGTTTTCTTGTTTCTTTTTTTTATTTCTTTTTTTTTCTTCCTTCCTTTCTTTCTTTCTGTTTTTCTTTCTTTTTTCTTCCTTTCCTTCTTTCTTTTAGGTGCCCGTCGTGATGAAGATGGTTATATATGGATAACAGGTCGGATTGATGACATGGTGAATGTATCTGGTCATTTGATCAGTACTGCTGAGATTGAATCTGCTCTCGTTGAACATTCTTCTGTTGCTGAAGCTGCTGTTGTTTCTCACCCACATTCTGTTAAAGGAGAAAGCACTTATTGTTTTATTGTTCTGAACCAGGTTGGTTACAAACACTGATATTTCATTTATAAAGTCGAATGAGATAAAAAGGAATTTCTTAGAATTCAGAACCTGTAATTTGGGAGATTTTTTTTTTATATTGTATTTTGAAAAACTGGTTCTTTTTCATTAGTGACTTCAGAGATTTGACCTGTTGTAACCCTACTGTCAAGTTTAATTCAAAGCAGAACTGCCTGATAGATAATATATACTCAGTCGAGCACCAAACCAAGTTAGGCACAAGGCCAGTTTTACATGATCATTACATTCTAGGACTTCTTGAAATCAGTGTAGCCCTTCATCTAGATGAGTTACTCTCACCAAGTCGATGGTCCTCATCTAACCAGGTTTTTAGAATCAGTGTTATTCTTACACCTAGACGACTTACTCCCCCAAATTGATGAGTCTCATTTTCTCAAGGTAGCTGAAAGTGAATGAGATAGTCTTGACTGGGATTTGAACTTGTATAATATGATTCCAGAATCCAAGCTTTTTCTACCAACTCTCCACCTTCGCCTAAGAGTAAAACAGTAAAAATTGCCATTATGGGCACATATCTGTGTTGTGGGCCAGTCATTAGGGTGTTTGTTTTGCACCACCTGGTCTGCATGTTCGAATCCCACTTGGAGCTTGGAAAGTTAACAATATTGTGTGTCACTGATGAGATCCAATAAGATTGAAACAGCTGTCCAGCACTATGTTAAAAATTAAACAAGATTTTAATGAGATTAACATTATAATTTGTTTTAAATAGATATATATTTTTGGCCATACCTAAAATTTTCTGAGTTGTGCAGGCAACACTAGGCTATTCTGCTAGTTTTCAATAATTTATCTATAAAAATTATCTCCAATTATTGCATTATCGCAGTAAGTATTCACATTTAATAACCCGTTTTCATTTATTTGTTTAATTATCCATTTAACATTCTTTAGACAATCTTTTATTCATGTGTCATTCTCTATCTAAAATATCTCTGATTATTTCTCTTTACACTACTGTCTGTCCACTTTTTTTAACATTATGTAACAAACAAATTCTAGACTGAGCTGTCCATTTATCATTTAAGAGAAGTTCCAAGTTCATTAATTTATCTATTAATGAAAAAAATAATTAGAAATAATATAAATTTGTTTATTCCAGGGTCTCGAGATGAGTGAGAGTCTAAAGAATGAGCTAAAAGTTAAAGGTAAACTATTTTTTTGCTGAAAACTAATGCTTTTAAATAGGATTTTTTCTTTTCAACAGAATTAATGGTGATGAAATTTTACTTTGGTTTAAAAAAGTTATTTGTAAAAAGGTTTTTATTGTAATCAAAAATTCAATGATCATTGGAAGTTGGTTTGTTTTTTTTTCATGCAGGTTTAAATTCTGTTATTTTTGGTATTCAGTGAAGCATTAATTTAAATCCAAATTCTTTTATCATTCATATTCTGTGAAGCATTAATATAAAACTAGATATATGAGGGGGAAAAAAAAATATATATATATGTATATATATATAATTATACACACATATATATATATTAAATATATTTATATATTAAACTTAGTAAAATTTTGTCCTCATAAAAATTACAGAAACATAACCTTATTTTTCTTTTTCTTTCTCTCTCTCTGTCTGATCTGCAGTACGAGGTAAGATTGGTCCTTTTGCCCAACCTGACCACATTCAATATGCTCCTGGTCTTCCAAAGACAAGATCAGGAAAAATCATGCGAAGGATCTTGAGAAAAATTGCCGTTGGTGATTTGAACCTTGGGGACACAAGCACCCTGGCTGATGAATCTGTCATTGACTTGTTATTCCAACACCGACCCAAGAACATGAAGGTGTAAGAAGATGTATCCATTTTTTGCCCTAAATTGACCAGTAATTGACCAACAAGCAGTGGGCGTTCAAAAATTACAATTGAAGTAGAATGGGTGAAGGGTCACAATGGTATTTGATCTGATTTCTATTCATGAAGCAATAAACGAACAAGTTTTGGATAACTTGAGCACTTCTTTAACTTTCAATGGCAAATGCACTCTTAGGTTTTGTTTTTAGCTTTAGGGAGGCTTTTTATTTTGGGGATGCAACCATTTTGTCTTAATAACAATCACATCAATAATATACACTTTGGGACATAGTCTGAAATTATTGGTTAGTCTATAAACCTAGCCCAATTGTTTGTTTTGGCATCTAACTTTGTGGGAACATATTGGAAAATTTTAAAGTTCCATTTCTTGAAAAAAGAATAAAAAGAAATAATCATTTTCTTAGGAAGAAAGAATCTTTTTTTAAGAAATAAAATAAAAGATCGTTTTTTAAGAAAGGAAGAATATTTTCTTAGAAAGAAAGAAATTATGATTTTTTAGAAATAAAGGCATTATGACATTGAAAACCTTTTTCTTTATATTCAATGATAATTCAAACTATTGAAAACCTCATTGGTAAAAATTTGTTCAACTTTTCTGTTTTTTTTGTTTTTTTTAATAAAAATAGGACTATTTTTTTTAGTAATAGTTTATTATTAATATTGCTATTTCAGAAGATTTTAACTGAGAGTTTATAATTAATTAAGATTAACTTGTATTCCTAAAAAAGACATTTGACAAAACATTCTAAAATGTACTTACGATATCACTTTAGTGTTTTTAGCTATAAAATTTTACAAAGCAATAGAAATATTATTTAATAATTTAAGTTATTTTTTTTAATATTACAAACTCAAAAAAATGTTTGAATAAATTTATTTTTTCCTAGATATTTATTTTTACTTATCTTTGTTGAATTGAATTCCCAGTTGGAAAACAAAATCCAAAACTTAGTTTTTTTTATTATGGTTTAGACATATTTGCAGTTCGCCAAATGTTTTAAAATTCATTGACGATGATATCCTGTTAAACGAAACAAATTTACTCTAAAAAAACACACTAGAATCAATTTAGAAAAACTTGAAACTATGTTGTTGTTTTTTTTGGGTTTTTTTAAAGGATTTTGTACTCTTTATCTTTTAAATTAGTAACAAAAATATTAAGCAAATAAAAAAGACTATGGCATATTTTTAAAGAGTGATAGCTTTAAAACAATAAAAAAGGGGATAGCCTTATCATAATAAAAAAAAGGATAGTTTTATAGCAATTAAAAAAGTGATAGCTTTATAACAATAAAAATGTTTATAAAATGAATTTATTTCAATAGAAATTTATTGATATTAAAAAATGAATTTTTTTAAAAATAAATGGCCAAGATTATTATAAATAGATACATTCACCTCACTCCCAAGTTATACTCATTCACATGACCCCTAGTTAATACTCATTACTACTTTACAAGTTCCCCTTCATTGGGATTTAGAACTAAACCTTCTCTTTTACTCAATAGGCTCTAAAATGTTAATTTCGATATAAGGATCTTCAAATGTTTAACTTATTATCTGTGCTTCCTATGATTTAATTTCATGTTATGAATATTAAAATGATCTATTTTATTTTGTTAATTATACATGTTAGCTTATAGAAAAATGGAGAAAAAAGCAATAACTGTGCATGCCCGTCCAATATAGTGTTTTGGTGTTCCAAACTTGTTGACAACATTGGAGGATCGGAGTTTTCTGCAACATTAGTTTCTTTTTTTTTTTTCAATAAACCTCCTTCATTTTTTAGCTTTGGTAAAAGAAACAAAATTAAAATGATCTAACTCTTTAATGAAGAGAACCTTTTAAAGATTTATATTTAAAGAAGAGAACCCTTAAAGATAGAAAATTTTTCGACTACATTCTAAGATTGACCTTTTTTTGTTGAATTATTAAAAATCAAAATTGTTCAATTACTTTTGAGTTTCTGATTTCTAGGTTAATGATGTTAAGGTTGAGCCTCGTTTTATATTGATTGTGTTAAAAACTTAATTCTCAATATTGTTTAAATTGGGTGACTCTGATTAAGTGATTGTCTTAGTTTTATTCACTTACTCTGAATTGATGACTCTATTGGTTTGTCCATACATCAACCCGTTTTTTTTTTTCTTTTTTTAAACTAATAATATCCTGAATTCAACTTTTTGTAAATAAACAAATCTAAGGAATTTGAAGTCTTAAGTTGTAATAACAGAATCTGGATTCTAAGAATATAAATCTTTTTTTATTTTTTTTGGAGGAAACTTAATTGTTCAACAATGATTCGATACCAAATCTTGAAGTGTTTAAGAGATGAATGTTCACACAAAATATGTCTAAAAATCAAAACAGGGCAAAGAAAAGATATGAAATATCAGGATGAAAATTTTTCAGATTTATTCACTAACTCTCATATATAACTATCGAAATTGAAATCAATAATGTAGAAATATCATAAAAGTTGGTCAAAATTGTCAATTTCAAGGTAAGTCAAATCATTGTTACTTTAGATCTTCGAAAAACGGTAATGCAAAAAAGATGTCAAATTAAATTTAGTATTTTTGTAAAAATTGTGCAGGATTTGATTTAAATTTAGCCAGTTTTTATGCCTAAATTACTTAACACTAGTCAGAAAAATAATATATATTTAATTGAGATCTTGATAAGACTTCAATAATTTTACATTTGTTTATATTTTGAATTAAATCTATTTTGAGTTTTTAAAATTGAATTCATTATTTGTTTATATCATATGTTGAACAAGAGAATAAGATTTTTTTAGGCAGGTTTGAAAACATTATGTTCAAAGCAACAGCCATAATTTGAATCACTTAGAAAAGGACCAAATTTGATGAACGTTTATTATGTTTCCACAATATTTATTTCAATTTTGTCGATAAAATACGAAAGTTTCTGAAACAATACATAGGTTGGCATTTTTCTGTATCAATCTTCATCCTCATGGTTTTATACACTTTGCTTCATTTTGATTTTTATTCCTATAAATCTTGCAGTGCTTCTTTTGTGATTTAAAAAAACATGTTTCTCATTTAAATAATGATAATAATGCTGCACTGTCAATGTAAGATTAAAATTTTGAATCATTTCATGAAAATAATCTGTTGACTTTTGAACTCTATTTTCCTGGTTGCAGAAAACCGATTCTTGATTTTATTCCTAAAGCAATAACAAAAATAATTTATTAATAAGATATTTTTTGGAATCTACTTTTTTTATAATGGATAAATCAGTTATCTAGTTTGGATTAATGGTAAAAATGTTTTATACTTCTTCCTTATTACATGAAGAGTAAACTATTACATTCACGCACAAACACGTGTGTGTGAGAGATCATTACAAATTCATTACTCAAGCTCTATATTCTTAGATGATAGCTGTAGCTTTAACATGATGATTATTGAGCACTTTATTTATTGTGTTTATACACATGTACTTGATATGATACTCAACTCAAATGTTGTTGACTCATAATGAACTGTGCTCAATATTCACTGATAGAGCTAGCAATTGCAATTAAAGCTATTTAAAGACAAACTATCTCATTAGAAGCTGATATGTCTTTAAACAGCTTTGATGTTAAATATATTTATATTCCCATCCACATTTATTGCATATTTTAATAAGAAAAATTATTTTCCAGTTTTTGCACTAATAAGTACCTAGTTTTAAAAAATTGTTTTTATTTCAGATAAATGCTACTTTTTTTTCTGTTTTTTTTTTAATCACACAAATCATATTTTAACTTTGGAATCCAAAGTGGAAGATTTTCTAAAAAGAAAAAAAAATATCCACAGTTGTACCCCAGAAATGTTTCAGGGTTTGCTCGTAGGAAGCATACTGCTAATTATTTTTTACTTGAAGTTTAAGACTATTCAAGTGAGGATACTCTTTGCAATTCGTAAGAAGGTTAGACTGACAGGTTGTGAATCAAGACAAGAACTTTACCAAATACTTTGAGTTAAATTAATATTGAAAGACAATCAGAATGAAAATTATATTTTGACAGGCATTGCTCAATATTTCCTTTAAACATCTCGGAGAGTTTATCTCCAATTTGTTTTTCTCTGAATTTTAGGGGTTAGAAATAATGGCTATTCATAATATTCATTTTTTGCATTTACCTGTGTGTGAGACATTTTTATTTTTACAATTATTATGATTTTTTTTAGTGATGTGGTGTTTGTTTGTAGGTTTTAGGCCTGGGAACTCTTAAGAGAATTCTTACACAAACTTTATTTTATTTTTCTAATTTATCATTATATATACCATATATATATATATATATATATATATATATATATATGAGAAAAAATGGAAAATAAATTCGATATGTAACAAAAATGAATTTTTAAAAAACAACAGGCCATGGATATAGTAAGATTATGCTGTCACTGTATCATTTCAGTTAATTAAAACCTTCATCAGGGCTTATACTTATCGATGCACGTTCACAGATTTATTAAACATTTGCTATCCATCTTAAATTTTATTTCATAAATGTGTAAATGTAGATCAACAGCAATACACCCTGAAGAAGGTTTTGATTAACTAAGATACTATAGTGTTGGCCTAATCTTACCAAAACTGTGTTAGGTTGTTTTTCAAAAATATATTATTGCTATATTTTATGTATTTATTTATATATAATACACTCCTCTAATTATCACAGTTCATTTTCGGGTTGTTATCCAAAAAGTTGGTGCACAAATTATCAAGCTTCATCTCAAGAATTTCAAAAAACAAACCCACTGTTTTATTAGTTTTTAATTTTATAGATTTCCACTAAAACGTTTTTGGATTTTCTTTTTGTTATTAAAATTATCAAAAATATTTTATTATTATTTTGAATCGGTTTATTGTATAAGATAAATTGCAAAGCATACTTCATGCAAAATTTGATGGATTTTTTTTTTAGTTTTGCGACCCAAGGAGCATTTCAATTAGTTTGTCTCCTCACACACACGCATGCATGCACGCACTAAAGAAAATATTATAATAGTACAAATTAACATCATTTATGAAAAGGGAAAAAAATTAAATGAGGGTTTCTGGGTTTAGATAACTGAAGAATGTAGGATATATCTACTTGATTGAGCTGAAGAATGTAGGAAGTCTGGAGTCCTAACACACACACACACACACACATATATATATAGTAAGTCTCTGGATGATTGAGATAAAAGAACACAAAAAGGGCGAACAATAAGGAATAATCACTTTATTATTGAATGATTAATAATGAATGATTTATTTATCTATTATTATTAATTAATTAATTATTCTTTTTCCTTTTTTTTTTTTTTCTTCTTTTCATTCATTCCTTTATCTCAATCAGCCTGAGACTTAAAATGTAACACATACTTATATATGCACACATGCATAATTATGCACATCCATAATTTGAATCTTTTAGTAGTTAAATGAACTAAATTGGTTTGCTAGTTTCAGTGAGTCCTTCACAATTGTTCATTGCTTTAAAATGTTTGGTATGATCTCAATTCTTGTGTAGCACTAAAGAAAATTTGGAATCTTAGTTTCTACTTTCCAAAAAAATAGTTTCCAAATTAACCTTTTTAACCAACCACATCACCTTGAAATGTTATCTCCCTTTGTTTCACTTGGATATTGTCTGTTCTAATATTTATAAATTAACCAACCAAAATAGTGTTGGAAAAAATATTAATAGTTTATGATAAACAAGACTTGACAAAATTAAATCTAAGATAATTTATTAAAATTAGTTTTGAATCTATTAGAAAAATGCTTCATTTTCTTTTGAAATTTTTGCTCTTCAAAGCTGTTTTATTATTTCTAATTACTGTTTGATTATAATAGAAAAATGAAACTTTATATTTTCTCTGCTTACCTTTCTGATTGATAATTCTATATTGTTCGTTTTTTATGAATGTTCTCATTTTTGTTGGCCTAACCACAAGGCTTTGCTTGGTGGATTCCTACAGAATTCTTTTGAGGAAGAAATTTAAGACTAAAAGTCTTTTGGAGAAAAAATAAGACATTATGTCAGCTATCACTTGATTCTGATAACTGAGATGAGAATTCTTATAATCATCAATAACACCAGTATTATATTCCCAAGTCTGTAGCAACCAGAGATATATTATTTATATTATTTAGACAAATTGAATTAATTCAAAAATATAAAATAAAATAGATAAAGAGACAATTTAAAACCTTAAACTGTAAAACAACCATGTATTTTAAAGTTTTAATTAGCTCTATAGTAGAGAGTCATATTTGACCAGATGTTTTGATTCCCATCTAAAAGGGAAGTCCACTTAGAACACTGGATTAGCACTCGTACTCTGGGATTGTAAAACGCAAGTTCGAATCCCAGTTGTTCTGTAACATTCACGTCCGAGCTAATACTCTTGGGAAAATTATTAATCCCATATTCCTTGCAGCTATGGATTAAATAGTACAACTTGTATAATAACAAACAAAAATTATCGTTCTTGGCATTGAATGACCGAAATGGTTGATATGCCATAAACAAATCAATCTATTCCCAAAGCGAGAACTCCTGATTCTTGGAAAACCATATGATATTGATTGAATTCTTAGAAAATTGATGAGTCAGGGAAATTTTCTGGTGAATGGGGAGTCTGAGATATGACTCCTTCAAATACAACAAAAGTAGATCAAAGAATAAACTAAAAAAGGATTTTAAATAATATCATTAAATGATTATGTAATAAGAAAAAGAAGAATGAAAATAACACATTAAAAGAATGAAATAAAGGGTCTGAATTTATTAGATGAGTCTTTATTATTATCTTTATTCAAGTTATTCAGATTTTACACTGACCTTTAACTGAAGATGAGATTAGAAGTCTGCATAACTTGAATGAAGATAATGAAACAGATATGAGGATTTTTAGAAGATAAATTGCCATTTAAAAGTGGAAATCCATATCTGTTATCTCTAAAATTAAATTAAAAAGATATGAAAAGCCATAATAAAGAAATATTTAATAATTGCTATTAAATATATAGATGATATGTATACTACAGTGCTAAAATTATTTAATTCAAGCATATTTGAATAGCAATTTTATATTTTGTATAGCAATTCTTTCTGAAAGTGTGACACTTTAAAGATGATTATTATGAAATAATTCAGTTCAATCTATGTATCCATTTTTGCGGACCATTGTCATCATATTTTATAGTTTTTCCATGGCGCAGCAGATAGAGGGATTGAGTCTCTACAGTTCCAATGTGAGAATTATCTGAAGATAGCAGTTTCAATCCTACCCAAACAGGCCAGAAGATTAGTTGGCTGAAACAGGGTGAAACCACTATGACAATGCAAACAACAGTCCGCAAAAATAGATACATAGATTATGAGGCCTCATCTCAAAGGATTCAAAAAAAAAATAGACAATCCATTTAAGTGATATTTTTTGTGGTTTTGCTTCTTTCTTTTGCTTGGGAGGGAGTAACGGAGTGTTACAGGAGTAGATGACGATAGTGATGATGATTCTAAAAGTATTTTCTTTCTGATCTCTTAATTTATTCAAAATGTTCTGACACAGAATATTGAACGTATCAAATTTATGCTTTGGAGTTTATTTTGTAATAATATAAGAAAATTTTGGTAAAATTTGTTGCTTTACTTTTAGTTTTGGTCGTCAAGAAAAACTTATTCTTATTGTCAATAATAATGATGATAGTAATAATAGTGGTGGTGGTTGTGGTAGTATTAATAATCGAGTGTATTCCATGGACCATGTTGATATCAATGAATCTTTAGCTTTTGATTTGAATTGATTTTTCCTCGATTAGTTTTCAGTATGCTTCCAAAGCCTGGACCCCTGCTTTCTATTTGGGATTCTAACTGTCTTTTTTTTCTTTCTTTGTGAATGAGTGCAGAGTCTTCTTCCTCCTCCTCCTCCTCTTCTTCTTATTCTTTTCGCTCTTTAACTGCTTCTCTCCCCTTTTACTTCTTCTTTCTCTTTAACTCATTCCTTTCCTCCCCTTGACTCCTTCTCCCTCCTTTAACTCTATTTCTTACCCTTTACTCCTTTTCTCCCTTTGACTCCTTCTCTCCACCTTCACTCTTTCTCTTCCTTTAATTCCTTTTCTCTTTAACTCTTTCTGTTACCTTAACTCCATTTCTCCTCTTTAACAACTTTTCTCCCTCTTTGACCCTCATTCTCTCTCCCCAACTCCTCCCTTTGACTCCTCCTGTCCTCCTTAACACCTTATCACCTTGACACCTCCCCTTTGCCTCCTTCTCTCACCTTATCTCCTTTTCCCCCTTTAACTTTTTCTCCCCTAACTCTTTCTCTCCCCTCAACTCATTCTATTTATTTCCTTCTCTTTCTCTACAGACATATTTGTCTCAATCATTATTTACTAAAAAGAATGAATTGACTGAAAAAAAACAACATTTGGTTTAATATTACTAAAGGCACTAAGGTTTTTTGTTTTTTTAAAATTGGTTGGTTGGTTTGTAATAGTTTTTCAATGAGAAATCAATTATCAAAATAATGTTGATAAATTTGGATTAAAAAGCCAAAATAAGGACAGCAAAACTAAAGTAAAAATTTGGAGTCAAACTCATCGGATAATTTCTTGGAAAATACTGTAAATCTACAGTTACATAAACCTGGGGACAGCAGGGGCTTTGACTGCTCACAAGGCATATTCATAACAGGGAAGAGAGTGTAATTTCTGAAATTGTAAGAAAGCCTGTATGTGGTTAGTTTTTAGTTACATTGTTCCTTGCATTTCAAGAAAGATTGTTGCATTTGACCATTCGGAGCTCTTTCTCTCAGCTGTTAATGTTGCTTGGGGGGAATCTTCTCACCCTGATGATTTTTACACCCTTTGTTCTTTTTATTGGGGTCGTTCATTTCTTTCTCCATCTCTGTGTTGCTGTTAGGTGGTTCTTTTGCAATCAAAATATCTCAGTAACACAGCGACAGACTTCAGATGATCATCTTTATTGGCATAAAAGTTTGACTCCCCCTCTCCAAATTGCCACATCACCCATCTTATATCTAGCTAGTTACGTCAAATTTTAGAAAACACCAAAATATATTGAATCAAACTACATGCCAGCAAAACCTTTCCAGCTCTCCTCTGAACGTCTGTTAACACAAGAATGCCATAAAAATAAGCATAATGGTTGGAACAAAAATAATAATGTTGATATACCATTTAACAAGATTAAGCAAGCAAATAATGAACAGTGGAAATTCTAATTCTTTATGGTAGTTACTTAGACTTTAGAATCATTAGAAATCAGTTAAGTCTTTCTTTCTATAATGTCGCACCCTCTAGGAAAGATTTGAATCTCCCTCATGTCCTCAGCTATGGGTTAAATAATGAAACGAACAACTACTTTTTTCCAAGAGTTGTTTATTTGTTCGAGTTAGCTCAGACATTCACAACCACATCACATCATCTATCAAAGTTTTCAGGGTAATAACCTAAATCTCTAAATAGTTGGTCAGTACAAGTGGTTGCTGGATGACCCTTATGAGTTGAGCCACCATGCATAGTCAAGAGCATTAGGTCACTTTCCATCTCCAGCTTTGCTCACGTAGAGTGTCCAGCAAAACCATATTCTGTATTCCTGCAGGATAATTGAACTATCTGGGATGAATCCATAAAGCTGAAATTTAATTAGGTGCTAACTCCATGAAATGTTTAATGCTGCTTTCAGCATTCGTGTGTATCAAGTACCATCAAGTTTAGACTAATTTGAACAATCTGGGAGGGATCTATTAGATTTAGCTGGGTGTTGCCTACATGAAATATTCAATGCTACTTCGACATTCAAGTGTGTGTGCCATACAGTTTAGATTTGAGTAATTTGGTTAATTTCCAAGCATTGGCTCCATCCATTAGAATGGATTCTACAGTTTCATGGAAGAAGCTATGTTTCAAATTAAAAAGATAAAACATTGGGTGTTGCAATAACTTGGACAGAAGTTAGCATATTTATCACATTAAAGATATATTATATACATATATATATTTATATATAATTACTTTTACAAATAAAGTATTTATATGTATATATATATATATGTGTATAATATATTTTTAATGTGATAAATATGTTAACTTTCGTCGAAGTTATTGGAACACCCTATATTTGTTTCTGAAATTTGCCCCAATGGAGTTGATACAATACTAAAGAAAATATCCAAATATTATAATATTGATTTGGTGCCAATGTTAGTTTTTTTGTTTTGTTTTGGAGGGATAAAGGGCCAGGTTATGATTTAGACATGAAGTTCTCTCTCTCTATCTATCTATCTATCTATCTATCCATCTCTGTCTCTCTTTCACACTCACTCACACATGTATATTTCATTTTTTTATATTCATTTTATTTTGTATTGCAAAAGCCTGTGATGGTCAAAACAAGAAATCTTTTTGATCTCTCTCTCACACTCTCTCTCTCTCCCTATCCCTCTTTCCCCCTTCCTCTCTCTGTCCCATTCTTTTCCCTCTTTCTCCCCCACCTCCTCCATCTTTTTGAAGGTGAAAACAACCTGATCTTTGTTTCTCTCTCTCTCCTCTCTCTCTTTCTCTCACCCTCTTTGAGGGTCAAAACAAAAGAAATCTTTTTGACCTTTGATTCCAGATCAAAAAAAAAATTTTTCTTTAGTAAAAGAGATTAAAACAAAAGCCGCAATAATTCTCTTGTTATTTTTCATTCTTGTTGTTATTATTTTTTTTTAGATTTTTGTGAAAAACAAAAGCTTTGTGCATTTCATTGTTTCAGCATTTTTCTTGATTATTCCTTTGAAATATTGTTGAACTCATTTTTAGAGAATGTAATGATGATAAAGTTAATAAAACTGTCAGTTACTCAATTTCATCGACTTATTAACTTTCCTTTCATCTTTCCTTTTTTATCTATTTGCTTGTTTATGCTCTTCTATTTATATTTCTAAAGCATAATTTACATTTATATATACAGAAGGGACAAAAAGTATTTGATAATAATTATGTTGACTTTTCGAATAACATTACTCGCCATGATAACAGCTTTATATTGGTATGATTTTGTTTTGATTCTCTTTTTGCAAGTGTGGTAAATGATAAAATATAAAACTATTCAGCATGTATAGAATACTTTTTGTTCCTATCGTGTATATATATATATATATATATATATATATATATATATATACACACACACACA
>JAYKTE010377265.1:0-19848 GCA_036873565.1 Xipholeptos notoides
TTGGGGGGAATCGGAATCGCATCGTTAAATAAATACCTTAGATTTACAATTCTTTCATTACGATTCTCTTGAATTTTAAAGTTAATCGTTAATTGGAATCGTTAATCAACATTTTCCTAAAAGTCGGAATTGGTATCGAAATCGGACAAAATTTAGGAATCGTCCCAACACTAATCTACTTTTTTAAATAAGTATATTTTTTATTGAATGCTGTTTGCTATTAATAATACACCTAATTGGCTGTACATACATTTAAAATAAATTCATTATGATACCTTCTTTAGACTTTCTAACTTTGGTATGTTCACAAGTTCTTTTCCACTTTACAGCTCATTTTTAAGTCTCTTTTGTCTCAATTTTTGCATGATTCTATTCATTAGTAGTTTAAAAGGTTCTTAATCAGGCCGAATTTTACTTAATCTTGATCTCAGGGAGTGCTTATATGTTGAGGAGGACCAATTTTGATCTAGGTAATCAATGAAAGTTATTGCCTTCCATTCTGTATTTCATCTAAATCTTTTTCTTTCTTGTACCTAAGTAATTGCTATCCTGTAATGAACAAATGGTTGATAGGTCATTAAACACAATCAAACCAAACCAATCCTGTAATGAATATGTTTTAATTTATAAATGATCCATTATTTACTTGCCCCAGTGAATTAAAAAATAAGTTAGGTTCATATTTATTAGTTAAATCTTTTTTTTATTTTTTTATTTCACAGTGTACTTATTATAAAGTTAACTCTGTCCATCCTGCAGAAAACCAATATAAAATATCAATATGCAATAATTAAAACAGCTGCACAGTAATATATTGTCCCATGCTGCTTCAATATTCTAATGAAAGTTTTACCAAAACCAAAGGCACTTTATAAAGTGCCGCCAAGTAAAAAGAAAAAAAATAATCCCTTTTTCATTTTTAGTGATGAGAATTTTTAATGTAATGGTTTATAATGGATATCTTAGTCATTAAATAATCAAATATATTTTACAATTAAATATATTGTATTTTACAATATTCAAAATTTAGTTTGGAAGGGTATGTTTTATATGGCGATTTTTATCTGCTGTCTCAATCTTTTTTATAAGCTATATTATTTTATATACAAAGAATCCCTTTTCTTTGAATTTCTAGAGACTATGGTAGTATATCTACACACTCATATGGATGGTAGCTCTCTGTTGGTTCATTAAACATATATAACCATGTCAATACATTAATTTTTATTTTTTAAATACATATTTTGAAAAATATTTGCATTGTAATATGTATGTAATTGACAGTAATTTTATTTTATTTTTTTTAAACTCTGTCAGGGTGTTAGCAGTGTATCTAAGCATATACTATGAGCCTTAGCATTTTAAACCTGTTTTTGTGTAGTGTCAAGCCTGACATGCATTGGTATACCTTAATTTGGGCAGGTAAAGTTTGCTTCAATAAAATCAATAATAACAATAACAGGCTTTTACTCTTTTTGTTGGTAGCGTTTTGATTTCCTCGATTTTTGGTTTCTTCATGGAAAATTTTACATTGTTAACCAAATAGATTTTGTTTATCTTTGTCATTGCCTACAATACCACAATAAGTTTTCAAGTGTAGTGTTCTCCTTGGACAGCAAACCTATGAGATATGCATGACAAGAGTCAACCAACTAGTAAATACAACCATCGCCTAACTATTAGTTCTTAATACATCTATTTTACTTTGATGAAGATTTGCAGTGCAAATCACATTATAGAAGAATATCAATCGCTGGTTGTTCTTTTTCCCAATAAAGAAATTTCTGAGGTATTTTTGAATCGAAAACATCTAATCTACAAATCTTGTGGTCCTTTTCTCTTCTCCCTCACGGGCACTTGTTGGTTATATTGTATTTATTACTGTTATAAAAGCTTTTAACATGCATATGCGTTTACAAATTTTGCATATTATATAAGCCATTGTATCTCTACTTGCAGAAACCATCTATTCCTTCATGTAATTAGTTGATAATTTCACTTTAGCATGATTTATTTTGCCTAACTGGAATGCTTTAATGTCCTGTGTTATTTTACTTTTCAAAACTCTATGGCTTTGGGTCAGATACTCTCATTTTTTTCAAGATTATTTCATGTTTTTTTGTTGTTGGTTGAGATTGAAGCAATTATTTTATATCTATAACTATAACTATAAAATACTTATTTAAGTTAACAACTTTAAGGTATATAAATATATATACACATGTACGCATTGTGTGTGTAATAGGCAAAATTAATTATCTTAATTTTAAGATTAAGCTTCATATTCAATGTATTCATGCTACCATTTTGAACTTTGTTATACAAACTTTCAGCTGATGTGTTCTCAGTCTTCTTCAAGTGTTACTTGAACTTTTATATTAAGCTCACAGGCTTTACAAAAGTGTAAACTGAACCCTTTAATTAATTTATAAGAATAGATTTTTTTCATACCATTAACATTGGGTATCATGGTAACTTCTTTTAGGTATTAATTTTGTCTGCAACCTCCAGTTGATTAACAAAACTGGATACACTAATGTTTTTAACTATTGAGCTATAAGTTTACCTAGAAAACCATACATGAATTTTTTCTGTATGAAAATTTTTATTTTACCTCTGTTCATATTAAAATTTTAAGTATTATCATTAGTCATTTTTAATTACTGATTTCCATGCTGTAATCAATTCTGTATTTGGTTTACCGAGGAAATAAATAGCTCAGTATGTAGTGCTGTGCTCCTTTGAGATGTCTTATTCTTCACTGTTCTTTCTTGTTTATCATTTTTCCTTCATCTAACGAAGATTAATGGTTTCACTTTTCCCTCAGCATGTGGTCAGCCATAAGATTGATTTTTTTTGTGTGTGCTTCATCGTTTCAATGCCTCTCATGAGTTACTTTTAGTGAGTAGTATGTCTCATATCTAAATGAGGGTTGAATATGTTATTATTAGTCATACTGTATTCCATTGTAGGTGAAAGACAGATGAGATTTTTTTTTTAAATGAAGTCACTCTTAAATATTGGGTTATACATATTTTTAATTAAGTCCTTGACATATATGGTAGACAGGCTGTTCTAAAAAATTCTATTACCAAAACCTTAAATCATTTCAGCTGGTATGTTATAAATATTAAAAGAATGGAAATACCCCGAGAAAGTCAAAGAATACACCATCTTGATATTTGTGGCTATAACTGAAATAATAAAGATGATGGTTCACGAATTAGGACCATTTGACCTCAAAAGCTTTTTTGATTAATTTTTTTCTTCACGTAATTTATTGGTCTATTGAAAAGAAAATTACAAGCATTAGTGTTAATAACAGGTTCTCATGTAAATAAAACCAAAGACAATGGTATTATGATTCTCACAAACAAAAAAAAAAATCTTGTTTTAAGAAATATTGGTGGATGGTAAAAATTTACTTTAAACAAACTTTTATGAATTGTGATTCATGTAAATCATGTGAAAAACTATTTTAGATTAGGTTCAATCTAATTTTTTGACTTTTCAATATTAATTATATTCAAATTTTATGACCTATTATAGTGTTCAGAATTACAAACTATCTAGCAGTAGAGGGTACTATCATTCATTTTTTTGTGTGTGTGTGTAAGGGGAATTGTATGGTAATATTTTCACCCTCAGTTTGTCTAGTATGATTATTCTACTACCAATATAGCAAAAATGGGTTATTCTCAGACCTATTTCATTATAAGCACCATTACAGTTGGCTGTAACATTGGCTTCCTGTAAAAAGATAATGTATATTAGCAACCTTCATTTAGTTCTAACCCATTTGAAATAATTGTGTGGACTTTTACTGGAAGATGAACTGGTTCATATTTGGGTAACTAGTTAAACTCCAGAGTAAGTAAATGAAAATTATGAGCATATATAATGATGATAATGATAATAATATAGGCTTGATTGCAATATTTATGATGTTTAATATTCTAAGTTGCAGGTATAATTTCTGTATAGTACTATTTGTATTTTAGTTGTTTAGAGAATAAAAGACAAATCTTAAAATGACATTTTAAAAACTGTTTAACTATTCCAATTCTTGAAAATTAATTTTCTCCCAATCCAAGATAAACTGGTTTTAATATTTCCTGAGAAACATTATTCAAACACTCAGATATTAGGCTTTATTGTAATGTTCTACAGCATTAAACTTGAGTCTGAAAATATAGTAATACATTTTTTTAATTTGACTGTGAAATGTTGTTCTTTCTAGGGCTAAGGTAACCTGGCCTATTTATAGTTAAACTTTATGTAACAAGAACAAATATTATAACTCAATTTTATAAAATTGAATCTGTAAGTTATAATCAGAATAAGTTATAATCAGAATATATTTGTTAACTTCTAAGATGGTATTATGATTCTCACATACAAAAAAAATTCTTGTTTTAAGAAATATTGGTGGATGGTAAAAAATTACTTTAAACAAACTTTTCTGAATTGTGATTCATTTGGGGATTTAAGTCTAAATTATATTGTTCGTACAATTTCTATTCCCGAAAAAAAAAGTTAAATGAAAACTTTTTTCATACTTAAACAAACACAAAAATTTGCGTACAGCATAATCTTGAAATTGTAATAATTTAAAACAAAAGATTAAAGTTAATAAAAACATATTCAAATCATATGTATCTTTCTTAAAAAGTCATTTGTTAATATTCAACCCCTATCAATTTTTATAAAAATGTATTTTATACACACACACACATACATTTACACTTGCTGATTTTTTTTTTACACTATTTCTAAAACAATATAAATAAGATCTTATTTATAACTATTGAATTTTAGAATAACCTATTTCAAAAATATCTATCTTGGATTTATATTTTATTCTTTATATGACAATTTTGGTTCTTTTTCTAAATAGACTAAAAGTTTTTATTCAGTAATTTTTTTTTATATAGAAAAAATGATTAATTTTAAGAATATAAATGAGTATATAACTATATATATATATATATATATATATATATTATTATCATATAATGGTTAATGCTTTGATTGTTTTAATATATGGTTTCTATGCTGTTAAACAAAAATATTTTGTTCTATTATAATATATTGAAACCAATAAGGATTTTTTCAAAATATATATTTCTACCACTATACTTTTTAAGTATAAACTTCTATTTCTATGACTTGCTTTTACTTACATATATAATGTTGAAGCTGAAAATGTAAATATAATGACCGCATAAAAGTTAGTCTAAAATTTGTTTATTATAATAGTCCCTCTTTATTATGTGTATATTTTTCTATTAACAGAATTATCTATGACTTTTTAGAAAATGTTTTATCTAGTTTCTCTATGCTTTTCAATTATTTACAGGTTTTTGTCTATTCTTCCTATTGTGATAAATGATAACCATGCTTTCTCATTAAATTCGCCGAAGCAACACTGTTTTAAATAAGTATACTCAAGAGTAAAAATATTTTAAGAAATTGGTACTTAAATTCGTTGCTTACTATTTCAAATTTTATTCAAAATAATTTAATTGTTTTTTCCAGATTTTTTAAGTTTTTCTTATTTACCCAGAAATATAAATATGATACTCAGCCAAGAAGAATTCAATGAATAATGCCCTTTTTACATTTTTACATGGAAGGTTGCAATTATTTGAGTGGTGCCATACTATACGTATTAAATTTTCTATGTGTGTTTATAGAGATTGCTTTTTTTTTTATTCTGAAAGTTTAATGGCGTAGGAGAGATTTTAGTGTCCTGCATAGAAAGGTCAATTACAACAGCCTTCCTGTGGTTGCAAGGAGTAAAGGGGGTTCATGGGAGACTGAGGGGTGGTTTAACTACTCCAAAGCAGCTTATATTCCCTTTCCAAGTTTTGCTATTGATCAGCTGATATAACACTTGATGTCTCATGCCTTGAATGTTGCTACTGTGTTGTTAATGTGTATGTGTGTGATTAATCCTACTGTGACTGGATCTTGTGGTACTGGCTTTCATTGTCCTACCTTCAAGGCTAAGATAATAACAGCTAAACCAATAAGTTACATTTAATAGACTTCTTACTAATGTCACTATTATTACTTCAAGTACAGTTGAAGTTGCAGAATTAATGCTGAATTTTATTTTATACTATACATTATATTTATACAATTTTCCTTTTTCTGGTTATTTTTTATGATTAAAATTATGTGGCTTTCCATAACCCAACTTTAAACACTGAAAAAAAAAAATTGATGATATGTATATTTAATACATACATTACATATTACATACTCCTATTAACGTGTCAAGTAAACAGTTGTTTGATGCTCTAAGGCACACGGGTTAGTTTTGCATATAAAAAGTAATAATATACATGCGCATTAGGCCAAAATCTGCATTTGACTTTCTCTTGCATCCCTAAATAGTTTTGAAATTTGTGCGTGTATGTGTTTTTTATATTTATATATATATATATATCTCGTAAGCACCCACCCCACTGACGACATGACCCAATACTCGGATACAAGTTGGAGCCGACGCCGACAATATATTGACACATTCACGTTAGAAATTATATAATTTTTAAAGTGAATGTGTCCATACATTTATATTATAAGAGTTTGATTGAAAACAACAGATACTTCTTTTCTGCTAATTTTTTTAAATCAAACTTGTACAGATTAAAAATGAGATATATATATATATATATGGCGACTGCCACTTCCTTACAGAAGACGGCCAACCCTTACAGTATGAAAAAAAAAAAAAAAAAATAATTGTGTAATAATGTAATCATCATAAAATACCTGTCTTTATAAAGTGATATTTCATAATTATGAAAAATATTTTGTTATATATGAAATATATTTAGTGTTTCAAATAATGGATATATATTTATCTGCTTCATTTTCCATATTTGACCAAAAACTTAATATTTCACCCACAATAATATTCCAGGATTTTATAATACAATTGAATATTATAATAATTAATGTGTCATGTTCATTATTGCAACATCCAGTTGTTCAAAGTTATTTACAAAATGAGTTCATTAAAATGAAAGGAAAAAAACAGCAATAAAATTAAACAGCTACTATTTAATAAGTTTTTAACCCATTCAGAAAGGAATATGCATTTACATAGACTTAAGTACACAAATTAAGGCCTAATTATTCTGAAATTGAAGGAAACAATAATAATTCTTTATAGATTTGTCTCTATCAGATGTAATTGTTTTATTACTATACATTTTTGCAAGCAAATAAAGTCATCAAAATGTTCTACCTACAAAAGTGTTTCAAATCATAAAACCAATGATGGTAACAGGTTATCAGTTTAATTTGAATGCAACTACATTTAGCATTGGACATCACTCAAATATCAAATGTATTTTCTCATTTTCTGATTAGGTCCCATGCATAATTGTCATAACAATGAAGTCAGGTTGCATGGTTACACCTTTTGTATGTAGTAACTAGGCAGGGCACAAAATAACAATTAAAATACAAACATGGTTACTTGTAGAACTAGTCAGTTTTTATAATTTTTATCTATTTTTAATGATATCAGAATTCATCAATGCATTTTATTGACTAAAACATTTCTATTATTATTACAAAGTTACTGCACAAAGCTGACTTTTTCCTGATATTTTATGTATAAAACTATAATGCACAATATTTAGATTTAATTTTTCCTTTATGGAATTGTCAGAAAGTGCTGTTAGACAAATTTGTGTGTATTTTTTAAGATTAGAAAAGAAACAAAATCAAAACATAACTACAAAAATCATTTTCAGTTTGAAATAAGTTGGTAGTTAGTATTTATGTTAATTCTACCATATGTAGTAATATTTAAAATTCTTTATAGGATCATTAATCATGTTTTAATGTCTTCATTAAAAGATTTTATTTGTAGCCAGACATTCACAGAGGTGTCAAATTTCTTTAAGATTTTTATTAAGATTATTATTTATAAGGTTTAAGAAGTCTTTCTTTATAAATTATTGTATATAAAATAATCTAGTCATTATTTCAATTATTGGAAATTCTTTGTTATGATCATAGACATTTCCTTTTATCATGAATATTGCAATTTTGTATTTGAAAAAAAAAATTGTCCTGCAATTATTAATCTTTTTGTATCATTCTAACAAGTAAAATTGTTTTTTTCATTTTAAAATTTTCTCATTTTGAATTAAGGATCTTCTTAAAGCTAACTGAGTCAATATTGCTGTCCTAATTTAATTAACTGTTCTTTTAGCCTCACCAATCTTTAAAGTCAGTAGTTGCTTATGGCATTAGAGGTTAGAAAGAAAAAAACTTAAATGGTGAATGATGTACCTCAGTTTCTTAATCATTTAAGAAAATTCTATACAACTTCAATTTAAAAAAATAATAAACAAATTTAAATTCTAGAAAATAATCACACACTTAAATTTATGTCATGCTTTTACATTTTATAGGTTTGTAACTTTATGCAAAAAGTTATGGACAGATTTTCTAGAGTTTTTCTTGGAAGGTCAGAAATGGGCCAATAAACTAATGATTAGGTCAACATCTAGAACCAGAGATTTATTTTTTTAAAGATCATTAATTTCTATCAAGTTAATGACCAGATTTTTAACTTTCTTGTGGAAAATCAGCAAAAATCTTATTAAATTTTTTTGTGGGGGTGATTTGGACCAATGTCTAAATCTCTGAATTTTATTAATATAAACAAGATTTTATTAATTCCAAAATTTATGTCAAATCAATTTTTGTTTGATTCTTTTGAAGTTAGTCCTAGAAATACACAGTAAACCGCTCTATTACCAAAAACAAAACAAAAAATTAATTTGGATCCTATAAAATTCAAAATTTGATAACACTTTACATTTTGAGAGTTATTATATTTGAATTGCTAGAACTTGGGAACATTTTAATCAGTTTGTGTAACACACATCTTGGAAATGATTTGTCTCAGTGCATTCTTGTTTGAAAACTAATAGTCTCTGCTGTAGTAAGATTTACACTATTCATATAATATAGGCTCTAAGACTTAAATGGATAAGGTTTAAGCTATTTTTGGAAAACCTACTTAATCTTTATCCTTAGCATTATCTGAAAATTTCAAACTTTGTACTTTAAGTTTAAAGCATTTACTGTCCAGTTTCTGTTTAAAACCTTGTAAAATCACTTGGACACATCTTTTCATATATAGCTACTATATGAAGTTTTTTTTTTATCAAATATCATTTGAAATCTAATGGCAAACTACTAACTGGCTCTGTTTATAACAAAAAGAATAAATTCTCTTTTTTATGTTAGATTGACATATTTATAATATATAAAATGATAAAGATAGGGGGAAACAGACAGTAACTTGATTGATACAAATTTGAAAAAGAATCTTGGAAAGAAAAGAATTCTGCAGGGAGTGTCTTTATCTTCAGAAAAAATATAGTTTGAATAAAAACTTCATTAGGAAAATTGTTACAAAATTTTGTAAATATTTAATTGAATTTTTCTGAAAATATAGTAAATAAATGATCTTACAAGATTTTGTGTGAATGATGTCCTGCGGCTTAAGTTGTGGAAAGCAAATTTTGATTGTATTGGAAAATCAGCAATTACTATATCTTTAGTAAACAGAAATTTATTCTAATTACAATTGCAGTATTTCTTACCTTCTGGTTCCAAAATTATGCTTATGTTTGCTGTATTGAATGACTCTATTTCTTTCTCTCCCTCTCCATATATATTTGAATGCTGAGTATTTCTAATATGAACTTTTTTTTATAAGAAACACCATCAAATGTTTTTTCTTTTAAAAATTTGGAAGATACCTGAAATATTAAAAGGTTCATTTGTTCTTATGAACTTTCAATCTTTTGTACTATTATGTATAAACTAATATCTTTTGAGTTGAAGAAAAGAAAAATCCTTTATGAAAAGTATAATCTAAAAATGTTTTCTTTCTTTTATAAGAGTTTTTTTAAATTTGTATAGTTAAAATTGCAAAATTCACAATTTTATTCAACCAAAATAAAATGAAAAGTCTAAATAACTGTATTAAGTGGCTTACCTGATATATTCTACAGTTAATGAAAAATATTGCATTCTGGCCATTTCCTTGGATTTTTAGCTACTGGAAAGGCACTTGAAGTATTTCGCTGAATTTTAAGTATTTTATGATCACTTTCGAAAAGGGTTGTATGTATTTTTTCCAATTTCGATCAACTCTATCCACAACATGCAACTTTTTCCTTTATCACCATGAATATGTATTTGTATCTAAAGAATCACTTATGAATAAGTTGGGAAGTAGGAAAAGGATTAACAATGGAAAAATAATCTGTACTTATTTTCTTATGCTGTTTCTGCTATAATTTTGAATAGGAAAGAAATGGCATCTAAATTTTTTTTCACTTCTCTGTTTTTCTTTGTTGTTTTTGTTTACTTCTTTCTTATGAATTCTATATCTTTCCCTGGCTTACTCCTGCCACTCTCTTTTCTTCTTTAACTTCTCTTTGCATACACACACAACACATTGCCATCGGCTTTCTACTATACTCTAACAGTTGTCATATTCTGTGTTGTTGCATGGGCATGTGGTGCTCTTGCTTTTATCTTGTATTTTGATTGGGTCATCTAGTCATGTATTACAGATTTCATCCACAATTTTTATTTAAATGGGACTGACAGGTTAGTCTCATCGTCGTTCTTAAACCCCTCCTCTTTACATTCTCTTGTTTCTCTATTAACCGGACTTTTACCTTACCATTTTCTTATTTAATAGATTTGCACCTATGTTGGATGCTTTCTAATGCTTTTCCTTACATCTGAATTGATAGTATTTTCATATTGTTAAAATGATATAGATTCCCATGCCAAATTTTGTTAAAATCTATGGAAAAAAACTGGGCTCATTATAAATCCATTATGCATATAATGGTATGAATAAAATAAATTTATTCTAAGTATATTTCTTTACTGCAGTTGTTTCATGATTATTCAATTTATAATATAAGATTAATATTTCTTTACAATCCAGGATAATTGATCTTTCAATCAATCTGGAATGATATTCAAACATTCAGATTACATGTAGAAAAAAAAAGGATAATAAATTCTTATTCTGTATATTCTTTTTTTTTTTTTTTTTTTTTCACTGTTGCTCATATTTGTTGTTTTCACCACGTTTCAGTAAAAAAGATATTAGCTTTTTTATGAATATTTTGATTCTGTTTCTATGACAAATGTAACTCATTAGAAACACACTCTTTCTCTCTCACACACACACACACACACAATATTGCTCCTACAAAATGATAAAACTCGACAGAAAACATTAAATTTACTAATATTTGTTAATCTTTGATAGAACTTAATAATAAACCAAACAAATCCATAACATCTCTTTATTAATTGAAATTTCAAATTACAAAGTTAGAAAATAATTTCTTTAATTGTAATGTTGATTTTAAATCTTACAATATAATTCTATAGTTGTGAATTTTATGAACAGACCTAATCTAGAAACATATAGCCCCTATTTTGTCTTTAGAGTGATGTATAAGAGATGGCAAACCTGATTTATCTAATAGTTCACTCTTCTCAAATGTGCCAAATTTAAGCTTAACACAAAGTATTTCTTATAAAAAAAAGTATTGTTTTTACTGTAGCTAAACTCATTTTTATTTAATACTAAAGAAAATACAAAATAATACATTAAATTTTTTAGATGGTTTAAAAATTGGAGCCTCACTTACAAATACTATATTCTGCTTACTGTCATGACCTTTTCCATTTACTGAAGAGAAAATGGTTAATGATGGACCAAAGCTTTTTGAACATAATCAATATAAGACTTCTTATATACCGAATGTCAACTCAATCGAGGACAGAGACTACCTATAAAAAATTCACTGTCTAAAAAATATCAAGTAGATTGTAGCTACAGTATTTTTTATTTTTATTAACTATAAGAGTCTCTTTCTTGGTACAATATTTAAAATCTCCCACAGAATAAATGTCATTTATCATAATTAAAGCACCTGTCTAAAAGGGAAAACTAAGCTAATACTGATGCAATTTAGTTTGAAGCAAGAAGCAATTTTTTTATTGATTTATTTTCTTAGCTCTCTATACTAAAAAGAAACTTTCAAATTTTTCCTTCCAGAAAATACAAGTTTTCACTATGACAGTGTACATTGAAACACCAGTTTAAAAAAAAAAAATTTGTTCTTAGTTGTGTCCACCTACAGAAACTAAATCTCTTTTATGTAATTACCTTTACTGCTTACTGAAAGTGGTTACATTTTTTTAAAGTGTTTAATGAACTCTTTAGGGTTAGTTGGTAAAAAGCTCACAATTTGGATATTGGAACTTTTTAAAAGCATTCTTCATTTACTATTCTAAATGCTATTGACAACCAAATAAACATTTGTTGTAAGTAAAAAGTTTTTGTTAAGCTTTGTTATTTCTAAGTGCATGTAATTGTTATTTTATAGCCTCATAAAAAATCTGTTTTTATTCTTGACTACTGATTTTCAATGAACTAGCTCTATATAATTAATTCAAGTTACCTTTAGTAAATAACATAATTTTCTTTGAATGGCCACTTCCATGAATCAAATATTTTATTCTTAAATAGAATTTTTCCCATCTTAAATTATTAAAGTTATTTAAATTTAAAAAGATTTTCTTCAAGAAATATGGGTTTTACTTGCTATCTTTTTTACTATTATTCTTTTAATTTCATTTCTAAATAATAATTACCTGGTATTAATCTATATTAATTCTACTCATTTAATATACATAGGTTACTCCTTATTTTGATTTATGTAGTATTATAATTCTAGTTTGAAAGGTTTCTTTCAAATGTTGACCATTTAGAATTCCCATTTGTCTCAGTACTTTATGCAGTCTTTCATTGATATTTATGAAAGTAATAACCTGTAGTAACCTTTGGTAAAAAAATGATGAGGTTACTATTATTTTATTGTTGAGTAATTTGATTTTATTTTGTTATTGTCAACTTGATTATGCACTTGTATGTTTGTTTGAAATAAGAAATCACAATACAGTTTGCCTAATAGTTATAAGGGAATATTAATTGAAAATTATAAAGAATTTAGTTGTAGAAAAACTTATATAAATTTTCGTCACTAGATAAGAGATATGTAACAAACACCAACAAATACATTCAATTAGTATATCTCACAATTCGCCCCCCAATATTTTTACTTTTTCAAATTGATTTTTTATTTCTTCACCCATTTGAAAATAAATATCTCTATTTTTAATTGTGGTAAAATTTTATTTTATTCTAATTCAATATTTTTTTTAATGTTTTATTTCTTTTTTAGAAATTTTTTTGACTCAGTTTCATTATTATATTGCATAGATGTTTTTTCTAGTTCAATTCTTTATCTGAATTTTTAAAATCTGTATTTGTTTTTCAGTCAGGGAATTGCTGAGGAGAATGAAGACCCCGAACAACAAGAACATATTCACTCAAAGTTAGTATCAAAACACAATATGATTCATTATTTCATATATTTTTACATGCACTTTCATGTTAGTACTATTCTCTTCTATCTTAAATTGCATTTTAACTGTTCAATTAAATCACAAATAAAAAATATTTTTCATACAATTTAAATACATTTCAATACATTTAGAATGATATATAGAATACATATTAATACTTGGCAGTGCCCACACGTTTTGATTCCCAATGATTGCATAGATTAACATCAACGCTCATCAATCCTATGCAAATTAGATAGCCTCTCAGCTGTATAAAAGTTTTTAGGACTCGGGTATTATCAGATCAATGGCTAAGTCGTACTTTAGTGTCATGACTGCAGCGGGAAGGCAATGCAGAGTTCTTCCTCATGTGCCAGTGGACCTACCTTCAAGCCCGACTAGCAGGACGCAGCAGCAATGCACAAGTGCTACAAGTGTGGGAGTCACTTTATCAGAGACTGCCAATGGTCAAGGGGAAAAGCAGGAAGACCGCTCTCAGAAACTTACTGTTATCGGTGCCAGCAACAAGGACACATTGCATCAATGTGTCTGGGAAACAGGGCAAGAGGCAAGCACTATTCTCTCTTCACATAAACTAGACAAAGTGCTACTAGTAATAAAGGACCATCAATATACAAAATCTGATAACACTGGATTCCAGCTGCTTCTAGTCTGTTATAAGTGGGTCATTGTGCCAACCCAGAGTACGGAAAAGTACTGCAATTCAGATGGCAGGGGGAAATACCTGTTAAGCTATGGTGTTGGCAGCATAACCTTAACAGTGCCCAATAGAAATCCCCTAAAGACGGACGTATTAATGGTAGCAGAAAGTCGTTGGGATTTGACCATCTCGTTGGTTTCTAAGGCTGCTGTTAAAGCCATCTTCGGAGAGTGCGAAGAGTATCAATCGATTAATCCATCACCTATACACTAGTACAACATCAAGCCAAAGGATGACACTTCCAATGAAGACCTAGTAGCTGTGAGGCATACGGTGGAAAAGACTCGCCCTACCCCAAATGTTTCATGTGTGATCAGTGGGGAGTGTAGTAGTAATGCTACAAATGACTCTCTGTCAGAGTTCCTGTGAGTTGTGTCTGGTCAAGAAGAGTAAAAAAAAACCAAAATGGCTGTGCCCACTAGTTTTGGTTCCTAATGATCATGTATGAAGTACATATAGTCTACAAAATGATTTACTGACAACTTCCTCTCATTCAGCAGTGTTTGTTTTGGGACCAGTCTGATCAGGTTTGCCGATGCAGGGAAACAAGGAACAATGTTATTCCCTCAAATTTTGTGTTAAACTTAAGAAAACCAAACAAGAGGCTTATGGAATGTTAAAGGAGACCTATGGGTATAAACAGATGAGTCAAGCAAGTTTCTATCGTTGGTTTAGCAGATTTTCTGAAGGAAATGAACAGGTTGAGGATGAACCCAGATCTGAAGCACTGAACAGTGCATGCGAAGAGTAAAACATTAAGGAAGTGTGAAGATTAGTGATGTAAGACTGTCAAATAACTGTGAGGATGATATCTGAAGCCGGTGGTATTAGTATTGGCTCAGTAGAGACAGTTCTGATCGAAGATCTGAATCTCCACAAAGTCATTACTTATTGAACATACGCTGACAACCAACTGGATGGCCAATAAGAGAATGAAAGTTTTAAAACACCCACCCTATAGCCCTGACCTTGCTCTATGCAACTTCTTCCTGTTTCCAAGCATGAAAAACAGCCTCAGTGAGGCTGAAAGAGGCATCAGAAAATTACCTAAAGGGACTACTGAAGCAGGACTATGTGGAGGTCTTCCAGAATTGGAAGATACTCATGAAGAAGTGTGTAGATGCAGGAGGCCATTATTTTAAAGGGGACAAAGTTTAGTAAGCTTACGAAAATAAATATTATCTCTCCTGACATTTAGTTTTTGTGAATAACACAGTATGCACTATTTAACCCATAGCTGGAGGGAAAGTGGAGATTCATGCCTTTCCTAAGGGTATTAGTCTGAATATGAGCGCTCATATATAGTAAAAGATGGCATAAATAGCAGAAAAAAATCTTATTTTCTTATTTTAAAGCAATTTCCCAAAAATAACTGTTATTCATTTGTAAATTATTCATCAAAAACATTTTTATAACTTGATTTTTTTAAGATTGATTTTTAAATATGCGTTACAAAAAAATTGAAATGAAAAATACGTTAAAAAAAAAGGAAAACAATCAAGTTTTCCTATGTGTAAATAGTATTATTATTATTTCATCCACTATCCTTATTATTATAAAATATAGTTGGATTCTTTTCTTCGGAGTTAATATTTTGAAGGTTAAAAATAAAAATGAGTTAAAAATGAATATTTATTTCAATGTAAATTAATACATTTCAGACAAAATTATCCTATTTAGTAAACATAGAAATTATTCAGCATTTATATTCAGGTGTTCTGATAAAAAATCTGGATGATTTTGATGTTCATGTTGAATTATTATTATAGCTATTATTTGAAGATATTGATAACAACAACCATTTTAAAAACAAAACTTTATTTTCTAGCATTGGTGAAACCATCAGTGAATCTATGGAATCTCTTGATGAACGTAAGTGAACAAAATCTTTTGTTAATTTTCAGGATTATCAATAATTAGTGATATGAAAGTCATAGAATCTGTATGTTAGTTTGTAAATGTTTTTATGACCATTTTCATTATTCTAAGATTAATTTTACATCAACAAATATTGTTATAAATATTTAGGTTAAGGTAAAAATTTTACACTTTTGATATTGTACTATACCTAGCCAATACTTGATATTAATATCATTTGTGACAGTTTTGTCTCTAAACTCTGTCATATAGTTTATATGGTGATGATTCCAATATATAGATGTTCTATATAATCCATATAGTATGTGGATGTCTATATGGAAAGTTACAATCTGCCCTAATTATACAGTTCTTTCTTTGACTTTTCATTTTTCTTTTTTAATGATTAAAATAGGATGTATGTTAATAGATGCAAATAGGATGAATAGTCCTGATATAGTGATTGAAAATAAGGGAAAGCTGGGGATTTTGTACATCTATTAGATGTTTAATAATTATCTTATTTATTTTTTACTGAAACAAACAAAAATAAATGCATTGGAAAATAATATTATTTATCTTGATTAGTATAATATTTGAATACTTAGTGTTTCTGTTAATTAATTGTAGAACTAAATGAAAAGATTTAAAAGATTTTTGTTTTTCAATTTTTATTTTAGCTTCAGCGGAAAGTGTGGATCAGATTGTCTTGGAAAATGATCCATTGTTACGCATTGAGGATAATGAGCTGGAGGCATGGAGTATTTCAGTTGATAAGAAGGTAGGTTAAGAGTTTCCCACTATTTATTACATTCCTTTTCTAAAGAAAATAAGTCAATAGTACACAGTTGATAACATGATAAATGTAATTGTTAAATTATAATAGATGCTGTTTTATATTCACTTTACACCTCGACAAAATGTTAGGTGTTATATTATATATAGATTTTCTATATAAATACACCAAAAATAAACATTCCAACATTTCATAAGTATGAAATATATCAATCAAAGAACTCGTTCAAGCAAAAATGCCTAGTAAGGACATAATATTAACTCTTCCAAATGAACTATAGTAACAAATTTAGTTTTACCTCTGTTTACCAACTTGGATTATTTATCCCAAAAACTATTGCACAATAAAAAAAAAATTCTCATAGTTTTTCAAATGAACTGATTAAATGACTAAAAGGTTTGAATCTGTATTCTAGTAGTTATTGTTGAAATATTGAATCTCAAATTTTTATATATTTAAAAATAAGTATACTTACCAAAATTGAATTGATATAATAGTGTATACTGCAAAAAACTGCTGTTTTTACCAATCATTTCATATTCTCAGGTTGTGAAGAAGTTAAGTAGTAAAGAAGTGAAGAGGCAAGATAACATTTATGGTAAGTATTGCTGCTTGGTATATATAATACTTTCTTTCCATATCTTTCAATTTGACATGATATGTAGCATCCCTCAACTACTTTCTTGTTCTGCTTCAGGTTCAAATCTAATTCTTGATGGTTGTTTATTCTTAGTAAAAATGTGACAGATGTCTTCTAATTACAAGATATTTTTCTGCTTTAGATTTCTATGAAAGATTGTATTTGCCACGTTCAATTTATGACATTTTTTTTGTACATTTTAAAAGTTTGTTTTTGTTTGTCTCTGCAAATTGGAAGTTATCTTGATTTTTGTTTTGAATTCAAGATCTTTGAGTGTGTTAGTTTTTTTTAGTTTTTTTCAATTTAAATTCACACAACTCCAAGTCAGGGGCAGCAAGGGTGGAGGAGTGGTAAAAGCTTGGACTCTGGAATCATATTACATGAATTCAAATCTCAGTTAAAACCATTACATTCACTTTCAGCTGTTTCGGGCAGATGAGGCTCATTAACTCAGAAGAGTAATTCATCTAGGTGAAGGGCAACATTGATTACAAAAAGCCCAGGGATGAGCATGTAAAACTGGACTTGTGCCTAACTTGGGTTTGTGCTTGATTTTATCCAAACCATATATTATATTTTTATAGTTAAAACAAAAAGACATTTTTGTTACAAGCTTAGTCAATTTTAATTTAAATAGATTTTAGAAAAGTTTTATTACACCCTGAAGAATAAACCTTCAGTGGAATTATTTACTTCACTTCGAACTTATTTCATGATTAACAGAAGTACCCATCATTTCACAAGAAAATTACTAGTATTTGCTTTCCCATAATAAACAAATCAAGAATTGTCTTTTGTACCTTTTTTAATATGATGTCACTTTACCTGAGTTCAGGTTTTCAATATGAATGTAGGTTATATTTTATCATAAAAGCATCCAGCATAACATCAATAAATTAGTTGTCATTATAGAAATATTTTGAAATTTATATAGGGTGTTCCAATAATTTAGACAGAAGTTAACATTTATGACATTAAAAATATATTATATGCATATTTATATAAATAAATATTAGTCGAGCAAGTTATTGCGAAACTTACAAAATGTTTGTAAGTCTCAGCAATCTTTGCGAGACTACTATTCCGTAAGGTCATTTTTTTGTACACTTTTTCAAACTTTGATCAATTTATGTTCGTCAAATTTTGAATTTCGAAATTAAAAATTATGAATATATCATCATATTTCTTGTAAATTTATGATTCAAATGAAGTTTGAAGTATATAATTCTTAAATATTGATTTTATTATAAAATTTATACTCATATTTGCCGAAACATGTCATCATCATAATAATCTTTTCCATAATGATTTTTTTCATTTTCATCAGATTCAGCACTTTTCCAAACTTACTAAGCTCGAGCATAATAAAAATGCCAGACCTTTTAGTCAATAATTGTAGTGGAACTATGTAACTATAGAGATGTTTTGTTTTTCAAAAAGATCAGTAAGTTTATGTTGATGAAAATAAAATAATTTTATAAATTCTTAAAAAGGAGGAAATTCTCAAAGAAAAAGATTTCTGAAAGAGAAAAAATGTTTACAAAATGTTTTACAGAAAAAAAAATATCCACAATTAAAAAGTAAGAAACTAGCTTATTTTCTTAGAATATTTATTTTCTCCTATTTTAGGCTAAAATTTATAGAAATGTGATTGACATTTCGTTGCACCTTTTTAAAAATATATATTATTAGAATAATTCCCATCTATCAAAAAAAATTTAAAAAGTGCAACAAAATGTCAATCCCATTTTTATAAATTTTTATCCTAAAATAATAAAAAATAAATATTTAATAATTTTTAACCTAAAATAGTAGAAAATAAATATTCTAAGAAAATAAGCTAGTTTCTTACTTTTTATTGTTTAATTGTGGGTAATTTTTTTTTCTGTAAAAACATTTTGTAAACATTTTTTCTGATTCAGAAATCTTTTTTCCACGAGAATATACACATTGATTAAATAGACGTGACACGGGAGAACATATCTAAGAACTTTGACGAAATCTCATGTTTATTAAACATGACTTAAAGCCCTCAGAATTGAAGTGTGTGATTGATAATCCTTGGAGATTATCTACTGACAACTGATGTGTGGGGGGCAATCTAAGAGACAAGCATTCGGAATGACGCACACGTACTAAGACATTGCACCACACACACACACAAACACACACACACACACACACACATAAATATATACATATACGTACATATATTTTGAATATTTAGGCAAAATATTATCATTCAGACAAGTTTCAGTAAAAAGAAGGGTAGATGCACCCTTAGTCTTTGGTAAGACAGGCATCTAGGAGAAGGAAAACTCTGAAGTAAAAACCTGAGGTCTA
>JAYKTE010377266.1:0-10784 GCA_036873565.1 Xipholeptos notoides
TAGCAGTAGACTAAATGGAAAATAAAGGACACAATGAGGGGCAAACCGATAGAGGGAGAGAGAGACAGACAGAGAGAGAGACAGAGGGAGAGAGAGACAGAGGGAGAGAGAGACAGAGGGAGAGAGACAGACAGACAGACAGAGACAGAGAGAGAGAGAGAGAGAGAGAGAGGGAGAAGTAGAATAATAAAGAGAGGATATATCTACTTTGTAGAAAACAAACCCAAGATAGGCACACTGCTAGTTTTACGTGCTCATTATATACCTTGGCTTTTGTAATCGGTGTTTCCCTTTACCTAAATGTGTTACTCTCATTGAGTTGATGAGTCTCATCCACCTGGGATTTTGAAATCAGTGTTATCCTTACACATAGATGAGTTAATCCCCAGAGTTAACGAGACTCGTTTGGCCGAGACAGCTGAAAGTTTTGATTAGGTTTGAACTTGCGTAGTAAGATTACAGATTTCACTGTTTCACCCATGCTGCCCTAGAATAAAGAGAGGAATAGTGAAAGAGATAGAAAGTAAAATAAAAAGCAAGGTAAAGAAAGAAAAAGAGAAATAGACATAACGTGACCACCCACTAACAAACAAAATGACAGACAGAAGAGCAAGCGATAGAAAGAGAGGGGGAGGGTGAAATGGGAAAGGAATGGGGATAAATATATAAAGAGAGTACAAAATATTTACATGTTCTTGGTAGTGGCTACTCACTTATTTATTTATTTATTAATTTACTATTACTAAATCATATTATATATTACATAAATTCATTAAATGTACGAGGAAGGCCGAAGGACACATCGGCCAAACGCTGTGGACATAAAGCTGAAGATGGTCGTAGAAGTTCAAATAACTAGAATAAAGAGAATATATTAATTTGATATAAGAATATTACCTAACACAATAAAATGATGGCTACTTTAGCGATCTGTAATCTTAATATAATTGCTAAGTTTTTATTTGTCAATATAAATCAACCATAGCAACAATGGCTTCCAAAGAACCCATGGATTCTACAAAGCAAGTTCAGAGATTTCTTAATGTTTCATTGCAAAATCACATCATAAAATATCGATTGGTTCAAACTATAAACTTCTAGAATATAAAGTAGACAAGTAGACTATCAAGTTATGCAAGAACGAAAGTTAAATATCGATGCAAGCTAGATGATACACTCAATAGAATTCAATTATTTAGTATCGGACCAAATTTCCAAGAAAGATGCATCCCATTGAAGGTATGTTTATTTAAAATACATTCATTTTTGAATATGAACTGTTTAAGGTTTGATTGAGTTTTATTATCGAAATAATTGTATATATGGAACTTGGTGTGCGTGTCTGTGTGTGGGTTCGCCCGTAGGCTCTGAAACAGCTGAGGCTATTTTCTTGACAACTCACACAGTTGTATTTTGTGTGTCTGGAAGTGTTGTTAGATAGGTCTTGTTGCGCAATATCCCTGACAAGTATCGAAAATCGATAATCAAAAAAATCAGCTTATAGAAAAAAGGGCGCTGCTACGATTAAGAATAAAACTATGAAAATGCCTGTGTGTAATCAGTAGTTCCACAAAGTGTGGATGGTGCTACACAAGCCTTCACCACTATAAACAAATCCTTGTGTGGATGTTTGACGGCCATACATTATTTGATGACCCTCATACGTCGAAATCGACGGGAGAGTCCATCATATATATATAATATTTTTGTAATCTGTTAAAGGCGTGTTCGCCGTCTAGGATAGAAACCATACCAATTTGATATCAGTCAGGGCTTCTAACCACTGGTCTACTTGCTATCACAGTATTAGTTTTCATTGCTATAATCATTATATATTTGTCTATGTGCCTGTTTGTATGTATGTGTGCGTGCATGTAAATATATGTGTTTGTGTATATGTTTTTTGTTTGTGCGTCGGTGTGCATAATTGTGGTTGTGTGTATGCATCTTTGCACGTGTGTGTATCCTCATCACTGATTTTATATATGTATCTGGTTTATATTTGTCTCTGTATCGCAACAGGTAGCAGCTGTTATCCGTCGTCGGATAGTATTCTTCAGAGGACTCAGTTCTCAGAGAGCAGCTGCCATTTACTACGGCCACATCAATTCCCAAGTAATCTCGTCCAGATCAGCGATCTAATCATTCAACAGCTTTCAAAGCAGACGACATTGTAGGCACAATATAAAAACAAAAAGCAAAACGAAACAAAACATAATCCAAATGGCAGACAAAACAAAAGAAAAATTTAATATAGACATATCACGGTTTTTATGGCTTCTTCGTGTTTTATTGTTTGCCTTTTAAATATTTGTTTTTTTATTTGAACATTTATATAACTATTATCGTTCTGTTTTCAAACTGAAATTCTAGATATCTATATAAAAATAAATGCATATGTGGTGGATGTCTACTCTCTTTCGAGTCTGACCACCCCCTTTCTTTCGTGTTTTCTCACTCCTTTACTCTTTTCCTTGTTTCAAATTGTATATACTCGCAGGTGACACTTCAGGCCAGGAAGTCTCTATCAGAGGTTTGGCACAGCTGATTGATTTTGCTTACAGCAATATTATTGAGTTGTAAAATATGTTTGCACATTTACCCAGCTGTTTTTTAAGGTCAGAAAGAATTATGCACAATTTTACACTCCTATTACAGATTACGTTGTTACTTTTTTTGTTCACTTTTGCGAACTAAACATTTGCACGTGTTGAACTGCAAAGGTATATTCCCTAAGGATTCTACAACTTTATGAATTAGCTGTGGCCATGACTTTTAACTAAAACCATGTTTACCACTGGTTTATGCACAGTACACTATGTTTTAGATCGTATTATGTCCTTAGATCTTTATATATATACGTAAATGCATACATAAACACATACATAACAATATAGTGACTGTCAACTCGCAAGTAAGAACGCCCACTTGCCTCAAACAAAGAAGTAGAAGTGCCCCTACCGGCTCACTACCGACTACCGATACCGGCGGTAGATTTTTTTTACCGAATCCCAGCTCTAATATATATATATATATATATATATATGGGTGCATGTTGCTTTCTGTACTCATAAAGGGAGAGTCTTTTAATCCTAAATATGTCCAAATAAAATTTTTGCTTAATCTTAGATTACTTCTCCATATTCCTTATTTCTGTGTTTTTTTACACTTCTTTTTCTTAATTCGTTCCCTCGGTCGCTACCTTTCTTCCTTATACCTTTTCTTTTTATTTTCCTCTTTTCCTTCCTCTTTTTCTTCTTCCTTTTCATCCTCTTCGTCTTTTCTTTTTTATTTCTCTTTTCCTTCTTCCACCCTTTTCTTTTTGCTCTTGTTTCTTTGTTATTCTCCATATTCACCTTTTTCTTTTCCAACCTCTTTTTTTCATCAGTTTCTTCTTTTTTCTACTATTTATTCTTCATTTTTTCTTTTCTACATTTTCTCTTCTTCTTTGTTACCTTTCACGCACTGACATTTAAATTTTTAAAATCACAAAATGCCTTCTAAGATAAAAATCATTTTTGCATTAAATGTTTTCTGTTTTATTTCTTTATCTGCTTTTTCCATAGTGAAACTCTAAAAATGACTTGAAATACAAAAAAGGGAAACAAATCAATTTACCTACCCAACAAAAAAATTCCCCTAAAAATCTCAAAAAATGTATTATTTTTCTTAAAAGAAGTTAAAAAATAAGGTTACCCTTTCTATAAATTTGTTTCGAATTGAAATTATTTCTTCACTTATTTTTCATTTTTATTTTAGAATAAATGCAATATTTTTTTTATTATTCGCTAAGTTTCTATATGTTCAATTTTTATTTATTTATTTATTTATTCTGAGCTCACTATTTTTATGTTTCACTTAAATATTCATTGTCCGATTTGATAGAATTTCAGATAAAAAATAAGGAAAATTAAAGACATGATTCAAAACAAAAAAATTGAATAAAAAAGAGCAGGAGGAGCGGGAAAAGATGAAACATAAAAAGAAAGGGACAATTCGAGGAAAGAAAACAAAAAAAGAGAAAAAAAAGAAATTTTAAAAAGGGATTAGAAGAAAGAAATCACCAGAGAAAGATAAGACAAAAGAAAATATGTTGGAAAGACAGAAGTAAAGAAAACCTAAAAGAAAGAGACAAAATAAGAGGAAAAAAATGGTCAAATTAAAGAAAAGTGCTGTACAAAACAAAAAGAGGAGAAGGAGATAACACAGGGAAAAGGAAAAGAGAGTGCGAAAAACTAAGACAAAAAGAAAGAGAAAGAAAGGAAGGTGTTAGAAGAGGAGACAAAGTATGGGAAAGGAAAAAAATTGAAAGGACTGCAAGACGAGAGAAAAAGAAAAACGATATAAAGGAAAAAAGAAGATATTTTAATTAAAAAATGTCACCTGAAAGACTGGCTGGTTTAGTTTAGAGGTATATTAAGTAATTCGGTTATTTCATGCTAAGAACAATATTTTTCTATATTTTTTCTTACGCGAAAAGATTGTTCGAACAGTACTTTCTGGAAGGACTGTAGCTTTCTTAAGGGTATCAACCGAATGGTGAATGCAAATGATCCTACATATTTCCGGCCCAAATTCCAAACAGTTTGGCATCAAAATATGATTTTAAAAATTAAATGAATTGCAAATAAAATTAAATAAGAGTTGAATAAATTTTTTAAAAATTTCGAGAAAACAACAAAGAAGCAATGAAATAAAGAAATACAGAAAATAAGTAAAAAAGAAAGAAGCAAGTAAGAAAGGAAGAACGAAGACAGGGGAGGAGTAGCGAAAGAAGAAAAGTAGAGAGGAAGGAAGGACGGAAGGGAAAAATGGAAGGAAGAGAATAAGGGAGCACTATAGGAAAAAAAGAAATTAATGAAAGAGAGACAAAAATATATAGAAACAAAAATAAACAAAAATAAGAAGGGAGAATGATAGGTAAAAAAGAAAAAAGGCAAAGGAATATAGAAAAAAAAGAAATGATGAGAGCAAAGAAGAACGAAATAAAAAAGAAGAAACATAATAAATAAAGAAAGAAAGAAAGGGAAGGAATGAAGCAGACGAAAAAAGAAAACAAACAAAAGACAAACAAAAAACTATACGTGAGTGGAAATAAATAAAGAAAGCAGAATAAATCATTAATATTTACGTAAATCATATTTCCACATGAAGGTCTTAATGATCAAGGAAAGAAGGATAAAGGCTATATTGGCTGATATAAGCTGATGTAGACAAACATGCGAGTCTAAATAATTTATTCAGTTCAGATTATTACATTTAAGATACATATATCAGACGAATAGAAAAAATGTGTATATTTCAATAACTATAGAAAAACACCTGGATAATTTTAATAATTCTTATTATAAAGTCTAAAAATGTTATGTGCATTATATAACGATGAGAAATATATCGAGTTATCTAGATGATACGAATTACAAGCCTTGACACAAATTTCCCAGAAATAATATGAGGGTGTGAGAAATGATGAAATGAACTTTGACAATTAGAATTATTTACATCATATAAGAAAAAAGAAAGATTCTAAAAAATGTTTGTATGAAACCATAAACATTTGTATTAAAGTTTAAAAAATTTAAATAATACTAACTATCAAGCTTCATCTAAAAAAAAAAGATCAAATAAAGACACGCTGTGTTCTTAAGAATAAAAATCAGAAAAAATACCAAATAATGTGAATAATACTATTTATCATACTCCATCTAAAATATGAGAGTAATATTCAACATTGGTTATACAAGTTGAGAATAATAATCATCTAAACATCATCTAAAAGATTTAGTCATTCTATAGTTTTGTTCATTTTTTTCTTTTATGTTTTGCTAAGATAGGAAGGTGAAATATAACAAAGTAAAAATAAAAAATGAAAATAAAGACGAGAAAATCCAGGAAATTGAAATAAGCTGAATAGAAAGAAAACGTAAAATTATGATTATGATAATAATGATAATAGTAATAGTAATATTGATAATAAAGAATTACACTATTTAGTTTTATATTTTTTATTTTTTAGCTTGCTTTTAAATGACAATTTAAAAGATTTTACTCGTTTTATTTTTATTTCTATTTATTTTTCTTATTTTATCATTTGAATTTTTTGTGTTCATTTTACTTTAAATTTGAGTTGGGGTATTTCTGGCATTAAAATTTGTGAATTTTGGCGATCATTTTTGAATTGATTTTGACGAAGCGAAAAAGCTTTGAAATTGCAAGGTAATGATTTAATAAATCTAGATGGTTTGGAGAACTAAGCCTCAAGATATTTTTTTTGGTTTATTTCTTTATTCTCTATATTTTTTTTGTGTGTGCGTGTGTGCAAGAGAGAGGAAGTAGAGAGAACGAGGATAAAACAAAGTAAAGGTTTTCTGAACGAGCAAGAGTAGAAATAAAGAAGGCTAACTTTGTGCTAAGTCAATGTATACTAAGCATTCGACGATGTTTCTTCTTGAAAACACCTCAATGTATATCTATATACGCCATTAATTGCGCCATCTACGCTTTTTGTTCCACATGAATTTTTAAAAATATATCGAACATTAAAAAAAAATAATTTAAATTCGGAGTATATTCATTATTTCATTTTTCATTCAGAAATTGTAATTTAAAAAGGTTTTAAATTTATCACCAACCCTTATACAGATAACAAATATTAAGAAAGTTTAATTGATCAAATAAAGATAAATAAAGATGAAATAAAGCGTGGCATATGTAGGTAGTTAGATTGTTGTGGCAGGCAAGAAGAACTAAGCATGTAGAAACGTCCAATTTGTGGGTGGTCAAACACGATCATTTTCTGCCAAACTAAGCACTCCCCAACGCAAATATAATGTTTTTGGACGCGAATTGCTAGCCATTTATTTATCAATGCTGGAAAGAAGGCAATTCAATATTCTCACAGATCATAAGTCCTTGATCACTTCCCTTACATCGGCAACTTAAGGAAAACACTCACCAAGGAAATTGCGACAAATGAATTTCGTCATCAGATTTACCATTGACATCCAGTACTTACCCGGTAAAGAAAATATTGTGGCCGACACTCTTCCTTCAGGTTGATTGCTGCTGCCCTTACGTCAAGCACTAAAATTTATTTACTAAGAATGTGATACTAAGTATGTCATACGTGGTCGTCTGTTAGGCGAGTTTGTGGACCAAACCCCCAGTTATTATTGCTCACCAGACGAGTTGGCTATGGGCCTCCGATGCATTAAAGTTCAGATACCACCAAACGTTAACAGCCCATATTTTATATCTTTTAACGAGTTGTAGAAGTCATCGATAAGGATAAAGAATAATGTTCTTAGCTAGTAAATCAGATCAGTTTTGGAACCCGAAGTAATCTTTGAACGATGGTAAAAAATATGCCAAATTATCATAAGGCATTTATTTCTATAAATACATTCAACGAGGAAGACAACAAGATGACGTTCTTCTCCGAACTGGGACAAAAGGAAAAATAACCAAAATAAAAGTCAATATAATTTCCTTCTTTCGGAATTATATGCTTGACACTAATAATCGGATTTAAATGTTTTTTCTTCTTACAAAATATATTTCATCAAATCAATTCCGGAGATACTCTTCAATTAAATATTTTCTTTTTTTAATATAAATGCAAGAAGGAAAACAGAATGAACACAATGTCAATAGTTCCACTTACCTGGGGATTCTTTTTTAAGAAAATCGTTTATTCACAAAGGTAATCTCTTTCCAATTAACAAGTGAGATCAATCCTCACGTATTGCTCCAGTATATTTCCCTTCTAAGTTCTCGACGAACCGTAATCCGTTTCACACAGAGAGACTGCAAATAATTTGTTTGGCTGGCTATACACAGAGATTACGACTATTCTTCTTTGCAAAAATCACTTAACATTTATATTTTGGCGGTTTCGTCCCTTCAGCCAATCAGATTCCCCCTTCTATCTTGATATCTACACGTGCATGAATAATAGAAAAGGGGGTTTCCTATCTATAATACACGGGAGAAGGGGAGGGTGGTACTGGATCGTCACATATGTAATGAAGTCATCTATTTGAAGTTTTAAAATATTTATTGCGTTATTTGTATTATTTTCATCTTAATCAAACTTACTATACCACGTGTTTCACATGGGTTTAGATAGTAGTAATTAATACAGAATACACACGATATACGATGAAAGAATTATCTATGATTTAGTTACATGCTAAAGAAGTTTGTTTCCTAACAACATAATTTAATAAGGCAATCGGTCTCAAAAATAAATTATTCTATTAAAGTGAAATTCAATTGACTTGTCAATCTAATTTCTGAAATGTGACTGGATTCAAAATTTCGCATTTAAAATGGAAAAAAAATCTGAAAGTCCTTCTAGCCAGTTAAGAATTAATGTTAATTTAACTATTTGGACTAAATTCACTTTGTTTGCATTATTTTTTCAAAATCGTCCTTATATCTAGTAGTAAAAGAATAACAGAATATATTATAGTCGTAATGAATAAACCTTCTTAATATGCAAAGTCAAATAATTAGTGAAAATATGATTAAATTGATTATAATCAAGAAGTAATAATAGAACACAATTTAGTACAAATGGTTAAATAACATGAATTTTTAACTGAAGGACTTTGAGATTTTTTTTCGTCTTAAATGCAAAATTTTCAGTTTTATATTTTGAGTTTTATAATTACTGAAGATTTTACCTGCTGGTTGTGTAAAGGGGAGCTAAAAACTTCACGGAGTCTGTGCTTAATAGATATTTGGTCTAACTATTTACTTCAAGCAATAATGACTTTTTGTTTTCTCTTTGGATACAAATTAAAATCTGTGTAGATGTTAACACTGCCTATTGTCAGGGTAAAAAGAGATTCTAGAAAACTAAACAAAAATTAGTTGATTAAATTAGCGTACTTAAATCTTTGCCCCATCAGGAATATTTCCTACTAAAACACTTAGCTAAAATAACAATAGTCTACTGTACTGTATAAGCGAAATCTTTGTTACAATCACGTGTTAGGAATTTTGTACTGCAAACTGTTTCATTCTGTTCACTATGATTATCTAATCTATGACTGGTCATTAAAACGACCAGTAGTGGTCTAATTACTGGGAATCGACTGTATTCCTTGTCACTATATATCTACATTTATTATTTCAATTCATTAATTTGAATATTCTAATGAAAGTACAGATTGTTTTAGATTGTTTATTAAAATTATTCAGATTACTCTTCCCACCTCGATGATGGTATTCAGTTTTCAGAATTTTTTTACATTAAGATTTATTAATGTTATACTTATATCATTCGGATTACTATTTTCCTCACAACTTTCATGCCACTGAAATCTAAAATCTCTCTTAGATACAACTTTTAGAACTCTGAAATTTCGTGCTCAAAATTCTGCTCAGGTTGTCGAATTCAAATAAAATAATTTTGGAATTCTCTCATAAGAATCTCCAATTTGATAAAATCTAATAAAATATTTCTCATCTAAAACTAAATCTAATAAACAATTTTAAGTAAAAATTCTACCCAATAAAATAAGTAAAAACAAAAAAAACCCCCAAAAACACAGAAATATTAAACACAAAAGTAAAATGAATTTAAAGTATTTGAAATTTAACTTTTACATCCGCAATAATTTCTTGAAGACTATGTTTTAGTTTACAACATGGAGGTGTTATTCAATAGCTGAAGAAGTGTTAGGTGGGTTTAGATTAAGTTCTTGAGTTAACTGTTAGGTCTTCTCTTTAGAAACAAAAAAGAAAACAAAAACAACCCCCCTAAAAAAAACCCTAAAAAATGCGATCTCTGTACCGAGACGAAAATTCTATAAAAAATTATTAAAAGTGAATAAGAAAATTAGTTGTTACAGCATTAACATTAAAATGAAATGAAAAGATAAAAGAAAGGGAGCGTAAAAAAAGCCGTGCCTCTGCCTGTGATGAGAAAACAGACCTTAAAGATTGATTAACATGGTTTGTAAATAAATCTTTCACAAGACAACCCCTTGTAATAGGCCTAATTAGAACGCATACAATCTGGTGCTACCTTTTAGCAATGTTTGGGAAACGAGTACATTTTAAAGATAACTCAATGAAACTTTTGTCAATGAGGAAATTTACACAGAAAAACATAAATGCAAGAAATAAAAAATATTTATATATATGTGTGTTTGAGTGTATGCATGTGTGTGTATGTGTGTGTGTATGTTGGTGCATGTTTCTGGTTGCTTCGATGTATATATTTGCATACGTGTGCGTATGTGTATTTGCCTATATGTACGGTTTGTATACTTGCGTATATTTGCCTACTTGTGTGTATTTACCTGGTTGTGGGAGAATCTATTTATATATATATATATATTTCTATATGAATGTGTTTGATTGTCTGTGTTCGAAATACGTATTTCAAAACTAAGAAAGAGCAGTAGATTTTTATTGAAACATAATTAAAAGTCGGAAAGTTAACGATAAAAAAAGTTTTAATAAGTGAAAATGGGAGTCAATGAACAAAGATTAAAAAAAAAGTGCAGGAAAGAAAATCAAAGATAATGAGAGAAGGAGAAAGAAGATGATTTGGAGAAGCAGAAATAGAGGATAGTCATCGAAAATGAATGAGGAAGGGATGGAAAGAAAAATTGATTACAAGATACAGATATGATATTTACTTGGTCGAGCACCAACCCAAGTTTGGCACAAGGCCATTTTTATGTGCTCATCAACCCTGGGCTTTTGTAATCAGTGTTACCCTTCACCTAGATGAGTTACTCTCCCGAGTTAACGAGCCCCATCTGCCC